>JAUZNJ010040149.1:0-10468 GCA_034780135.1 Jordanella pulchra | reverse complement strand
CTGTCTGTCTGTCTGTCTGTCTGTCTGTCTGTCTGCTTGGCATTCCACCTCATGTTCAATTGCAAGTAGGTCTGTCAATTAATATATTAACTTTAGATTAGTTGCATGGATGTGCAATTTAGAACAATTTAAGAATATTTTGTTTTGTTGTTGTTTTTTATGTTTGTTTCATTGACCACTGCATTTTATGTGTCAATGTGCTTTTATGGAGAAGGTCAAATAAAAAGAAGGAACATGATCAGTATTACTACTGTGCTGTAGTTGTTCCTTGTGTTTCCAAGCATCCAGCTGTCTGTTTGAGATTCCTCCTTAGCAGGAGAACATGAATTCCTCCCTATAACAAGCAATCTATTATCATCAATACACCATCAAGGGTTATTCCTATCTTGTTTTCAACCCGAAAACCCATCATAGCATCTGAACCAGATTTCTGTCTTCTTCTGTTTAAAGTATTGAACATTTTTCCTCAGTCATTTAACCTGACCAGTATGTTTCTCCTGTCTGGAAAGAATAGAGAAACTGTATGTGTAAAAATATAATATTTTAATGTGTCATAGATTTTAACAACAAAACCCAAAACAATTACTGTTTGACTTATATCTTATGTAAATAAGCTTGTCTGAAATTATTCAAACCCATTGCAACTTAAAAGTTGTCTGTGAAAAATGGCTGTTTTGAACCAGATTCTAAATAACTTTCTAAATGGAAATGGGAATTAAAAAACAAGTTTATCTTTATCTTAAACCATTTTTCTCTTCACCAACTTCTTCTTTTTTTTACATAACCCATGTTTTTCTGCTCAGGTAGTTCAGCTATGGTGTTTGAATAAATTAAACAGAAGCTAAGCAAAGGGACTTTAAAGTTGCCACCTAGTCAAAAAAACCCAAAAATAAATCCAAATCTGTCTCCTTGTTTTTACACCTACACAGCCAGGCTACAAGGCATGCAGGTCAGCACCTGATGCCTTCTGTTTTTTCCTTTTGTCTCAGAAATAAACAACACCTCCCACACACATGCATAAATGAAAACACACACATTTGCAGACCATTCTTCACATAAATTACGTTATTTTTTTTCATTATTACCCTCATGTTTTTTGTTCATTTATTGTGGTTCAAGGTTATGCTGTTGTTTATCATTTGCTGCTGAAAAACTCCTAAATGGCTTTTCTGGTGTGTATTTCTCATTAGCGTTACTTACAAAAGCAAAATCCATTTAATCACTGATATTTATGATTTTACTGATCTTTTAACAAGTTTAAAATTCTATATTAATGAGACATTAAGAGTAATGCCTTTCTCTTATCCTTCACTTGAAGAAATATTACAGTTTTCCCATTTGATAATCAGACTTAGTCCATAAAATCTCTTAAAATTCAGTTAAATCTTTTCTGAATTTCTCTTTTTGTTTAGGCTGATCTGGATAATCCAAATACTAACACATTTGAAAACCACATAACAGAGAAACTGCCTGTTATTCCTCCATGAAGTTAAAGTTAGCCCGTTGTAGGATCTTAATCAGCCAGGTGGCATCAGATTTCTTCAAAACCCAAATCATGGATGGGGAATTTCTCCTTTTTAGTTGCCAGACACTAATAGAAGTCAGATGTCTTTCAGCTATCAACTTTCCATCAACAGCTACTTTAAGTAGTTGGATAAATTCAGTTGAGCTAAACTGACAAAACAAACCCAGAGTGCATGCCAGGGCATTGAACAAGAAACTGTTTCATGTAGCTGAAATTTAATATTATGCTGCCAGAGAGTTTTCTAAATGGGCAGTTTGCCTTATCTTGGCCTTATAAAAGACATAACACATATACAATCAAAAGTGTGGGATAAGATTTGAGATTTGGGCTTTACACTGAATGATTTACTATTAAAAATGTCTTGCTTAGACAGGAATTGAATGAAAGATTATGTCTTTTAATCACACAGTTGGGAATCCCCGAAGGAAATGTTGTCTTTTTTAAGCTCAGGTAGAATACACTGCTCTCAATAGAGACAGAGAAGGAAAGTTCTTTATACATGCCCTTATTTGGGTATGTTTCAGATGGAAAAAGGCACTTGATATTGTGATATGAATGGAAACATCTGAAGAAAAAAAAACCTATGGCACCAGGTATCTACTCAACAGTGGCCAACAAAGTGTGGACAAGGACAACAAATGTTTTTCAAATCAATGTACATGTCTGGCAGCTGTTGATGCAGACATGCCTGAGGCAAAACTGTCTGACAAGCTTGGGGAAACTGTGGGTCTCCTGTGATGTGACACTGACACACTTATATTTAAGGCTTGCCACTGGCAATGTCAGTAGTTTCAGTCTCTGTTACTTCTTCCTGTGTTAGAACAGCAGGGCTGTAAAGGCAGCAACTAACCTGATCTGACCATCCTTTTCTCTATATAATCCTTTAAACCAACTTCCATGTGTGCTGAAATCCATTTTTGATCATTACAAATCATATTCAGAAAACTAAGTCAAGAACAAGGGAAATTAAATAAAGTAATTTAAACTGTTCTTAAAGCAAAGAGTACATTAAGCACAAAATTACTTTTTTTAGTTACGAAAGAATGTTGCTGGACTAATGGTTTGATTTAGTGCTCAGTATTATTAGGTTTTATTATAATGCTATTATGTAGAGGATAACACATCATAATTAGATTGTAAATGGGCTGGACTTGTGAATGTTTGTTCACTTAAATCACTAACCAACTTATCACATTAACCCTGCAAGCATGGGCAGGTAAAGAAAACAAATGGATGGTTACTGGGTAAAGTAGTAAACATGTCTGTTAAACATATAAAAAAAGCCTGACATAATAAATTTCATGTATATAGGAAGAATATTTAGTAAAATATTATTTCATTAAATGCTTTACTTAATCAGAAATCAATAACCTTTAGGTAATTGCTTTATAGGACTCATCTTAAAGGGCTCTTTGGTCATCTGTTGGTAATCAAATGTGATGTACATATGAAGAAACACATAAACGCCAACATTATAGCCTATCTGTTTTAAACCTTTAGTAATATAAATATATCATCATGGGGCACCATGCAGTCAGCATCTTGTCACCGTCTTACACAACAGTAAACACAAGAAATGATCAAGAATTATTAAAAAACTACATTATTTGTCTGGAAACTCTTCCCTATCTTTTCCAGATTTGAAACCTCTGCCAATCTATGTTTTAAAAGGTGAGGTGTTGCCAAAAATCAAGAAAGCTTAGCATATCAGCAGGGTAGTTAATGTCTTGTTCTTCTCAGAATTCCACACCTCCAGTCTCTGGCATCTCAAAGCTTCATATAAACTCAGAGGAAATCGTGAATGAAAGTCTGTCTTGCAGAATCTGAGATTACTTTAACCAACCAGATGGTTTTGGCTGCTGCGGCCTGCATGGCCTGCATTCATGGGATCTTTCCAATGTGGAAGGCCTTTATTCATCTGGGAAAGAGGATGAGATAAGCATGAAGGAACTGCTTTGTCAACAAACACGATGGGGGGAAGTAGGCTTGCCCCTGTATGAAAGTCCTTCTAGAGGTGGGCACACAGAAGCTGGAGAAGAAAGTGCAACAGCAGGGTCAAACTGCATCCTTCCAAACAAACGTTAAAAGAATGGACACCTGTCCTTATTGTTCAAAATGAATATCATGTTTTAAGGTCAATAAGATCAGTTGTTCTGATGATTCACCTTTAACAGGATTCATCAGTTTAGTTTAGTTTTAACCTTTGTGAACTGAACTTATTCTTGCTCATGGTGAACCAGCACAGCACCATGAACCATCACCGAAAAGGTCTTCTGGAATCAGATTTAAAGTGCTTAATTTCTGTTTTCTGTCACTAAGGCTGAGTCATTGAATCTTCAAATAAATATAGGACCAAAATGTATTTTAGAAACAACCACTGGTTCATACCAAATTTAGGTAGATTGTTGTGCAATTATGATTCATAGGGAGCTGGTTAATATACAAACTAAATTAAACATTTCAAAAACTTCAGATCATAACCATTTAGAAATAGCATACATTTGGACTATGGGAGAGCTTTAAAACCTTTGCAAACTTTGATCGTGTAAACCTCACAATGTGAAATATTTCAGAGAAAGTAGGAACCGTGAAAGAATTAGTGTGATAAAATCTATTTTAAGGATGACTTTGTTATTTGAAACAGAGAGGTGCAGAAGTGGCTATGCATGGGAGAGGAGTGAGGTAGGGATGCAAAAGACCTGCCTTTTTATTTCTTATCCTTTTGACATGTTTATAATTACACTTTTATAAACCTAAAGATTAAGACTACAAACTGAATTAATCCTTAGCAATCCAGCAATACATATCTAATTAATTGGTTTTATATTAAGTACATGTTTTCATATCTTTTATTTATGTTATGTATTTTTGGGATGAAACATCAGGTTCTGATTTCTGTTTTTTCTGTGGATTGAAATTTTAGTGGATTTTTGTGGATTTCTTTAACTCTTGTTAGATGGATAAAAAAAGGAAAGCTGTTAAAGCATGGAAGCCTAAGAAGACACAATCAGTGGAGGAAGTTGACAATGTTAAAAAAAAATCCTTGGACCTTCTTTTCAAGGAGGTTTCTGCTCAAGGCTGCAGCAAAAAGATATCCTGAAGCTGGTCGAACAGTGGAAAGCTGTCTGCCATCAAAATGTTGAGGACAAGAGGATCAACAGCAAGGGAATGTGGTAATATGGATGCACACATTTTCTCAGTGATTATAGCCATGAGAGCTATGGATAATAAGTGTATGAATGACAATGTGTGTATGCACATGTGAATGTCTATTTATATATTCATATGTATGTAGATATATTTATTTGCTCAGTTAATAGACTTTTGGAGTAGTATGGACTCATGAGTTAAGCAGAAATCAGAGAGAATGTACAGTAGATGTTAAAGACAAGGAATGAGAAGATGTATGATTAGTTACATTTCAATTCTTCAAACCCTTTTCAGAGATAAGCATTAAATGATAAGTGTGAGGACGTTTTATGTCTATTATTACTTACACATGATTTTTGTACTTTACTCGATTGTCTAAATAAAAAAACAAGCCTGGACTTCAGCTCATTTTTTCTGAAGATGTTTTAACACCTGTTCAGGAGTCAGTTTGTCAGTTCTGTCAGATCACACTACAGCAAAGTAGTGCTTAAAAAAAGTTATTTATTCATTCATTCAAGAGTTGCTGTTTAAGAACCTATTATGATTTTAAAAAATAACCTAAAGAAGCCTAATTAGGAGACCCATTAATTTATTTTTAAAACTAACAGAATCTTTTAATGACAACATTTAGAGAAATAGTTATAGTATAAGACTTCCAAGAATCACTCAGACTGATTGTAGCTCATCTTTCAGACTTGGATCTACAGCTACATGATAAAGAGATTCCTGTCCCTAATCTATTTACTTGCTTGTCAAGATAATTTTTTTAAGATATAGCCATTTCAATGCCCATTTCCACATTTGCATTTGCCTGAGCTACTTGGACTCACGGTAGACATAACTGACATGTAAAGAGACATTAAAGGGAAAATAGTGCATGGCTGAGTTAAAAAAATCTTGCATGATTAGTGTAGTGGGTTGTACATTTTCTGCAGTTTGTACAGTTGTCAATTTACTGAGAAGTTTCTAGTTTAATTCTGAGACACAATAGAAAAGACTTTTCATTCAGACTTTTCATTTAGGAAGGTTTACATTATTTTCTTCTTTTTTTTCTTCTCTCCCCCCGTCTTCTGTACTTAAGTAAGTATATGTTAACTCTGATCAAAGAAATAGAAAAGGGTAGGCTTTGATAGGTTTTACTTCTACCTAAACCCTTTCGGTCAGTGTCCATGGTTAAAATAGCATGCATTGTTGTTAAATGTGTCCTGATGATTAAAATAAAACTGAACTGAATAGTACAGAACAGAATAGAATAGAATTAAAAAAAATTTTATTGTCTCACATGGAGGAAATTTTGTCAGTGAAAGACGAATTAGCAAATGGAAGTATACAGGTAAGCAAAAGACTAAGAAAAATGAATACGAACAAAAAATGACATAAATCTATCATTAAAACAGACTGTACCTCAAATGGAAAAAGTAAATCTGAGTTAAAAAAAACAAACAATTGGCAGTTATTAAAAAAGGATTTAATGAAACTTGTTCAGTATAAACTGAAAATCCGAGTAATAACAACATGGATGTATGAAACACTGTAAGAAAGAGCAGTTAAAACACCAGATAAACTCGCAAAAAGCATATACTTAATAACAGATAAAACCTATGCAACCATCAGCATTGTTGTAAACAGTACTTTGTTCACTGTTAGGAACAGTGAAGACTATAGTGCCTTACAGCATGTGGGAAATGGAAGATGAATGAAGATACCACCAAAGAGTGAAAAAGGGTCTTCAAAATACATCAGAGTCTGCTATGATCCTTCTTCTGGAGGGTATCAGTGTTCTTACTGATGTCCAATTTGCTGTTAAGGTGAACAGCCAGATACTAATACTGTAGCTGTGTTGAGAAAATTTCTTATAATAATCTTCATCAACCTATACAGAGTGTATGCTTAGCAATACATGAGGTTAAATCAATTAAAACTGCTTCATTCTCTGACATTTACTCTGACAAATATCTATAATTTATATCACTGATGTTTAGCAGATATAAAACAATGTTGTTGCTGTTTTTTTTCCTTTTTAATGTACATTATACTTGTTTTATCCCAAATTCTTCCAGACCAGCAAGAATTGATAAAATCCATTTTGTTGCTGCAGACAAGAGTAGCTGCATGGTTTGATGTTTTTTTGTGTGAAATATCAAAGGAACAAACGGCAAAAAAACACATTGACATGTGTAATGACGCCCCAAAGTACAACTAAAAATAAAATATAAACTTCAACAAGTTCTATGCACATTGCAAACCTGCAAAGAAGGGCATGCACGCCGAATAATGTGTTTAAATTATCTGAGTGCGTTTTCAGTGAGTAAATCTCTAAAACCTTCCTTGCTTCCCTTTCCTCCCAATCATCAGTAGGCTAATTGTCTCACTGAACCCTTCTTCTCTTTAAACTTGACTGACCTCAAGTTGTCCTACTGATGACTGCCAGCAGCCATGCAAGAGCACCTCTGTACTGAAAGAAAGATAATGATGCCAAGAAAAGTCCCTACTATTTTGAGGAAAGAATAAAGTGTCTTAATACCATAAAACTCATTAATAGTCACAAAGCATCACTGAAAGGGTATTAACTTAAAGAAGATCCTTGCAGACACTTACTCTTAGCTTCATCCTTTTACTCCATAAAAACTGCTGGAGAGAAAAAAACAGGGTGGCAGATGAGGAGAAAAAAACGTTTTTAATAAAGTGCAATTCCTTTAAAAGGGAAACACAAAGTACGACATATTTTATAGAATAGTTAAACAACTAAGTACACAAATATAACAAAACTAAATGAAAGGAAGTCTGATAAAGGACACTTTTTGTCCTTAATCTAGAAGGTTGTTAACCACACTTTGCTTCGTACAACTTGCTACAAAAGATTCAGACTTTATATTTCAACTTCTGTTTTTGTTGTTCTTCTGTTTTTCTTCTATATAGATCTTAAAAATGCAGTAGGTAATTTTTTAGAAAATGTATGTTTTACCTATTATCTAAAATTGGGAGGGTCCCGATTACAGTGCTACATCTGTTGAAGGCCACATTTGTAAACCAATTATGTCTCGGAGCTGCCCCAAGGGCTGTCCCAATCATGAAGACTTATAAGACTTTCACATGGAGCAAACAAACACGTCCTCTATTTGGCCAGACTGTAGAATGCATCCAAAGTTTCCTTCGTGGTCCATCATTTCCCATGATTCATTATGAATAAACTGGTCAAGATAGGGTAGCAATGGGGAAAGGTTGAGGCAAAATTGTGAATAAAATTTGAAATAATATGCTTTCTGAGGCAAGAATATTAGTCTATTAAAAACTCAAATATCAACTTGGTTTATTATGATTCCACTAAATATAAAAAAGGAGGTTCAACAAATCTAAATACCAGCTAAACTTGGCAACCGTTAGTCAAACAGGCAGAACAGTGGTCATTTAATACTTTTATTTATTTTTGTGTTAGTCTGGGCTAAAATAGAAGTTAATCTTCAAAGGAAGCTAATTTTAATTAATTCTAGTTGAGGTATATTAGCCTTAAGACATGAATAATTAGCCCATCTTCACGTGCCTGTAGCAACAGTACAGCTGCTGCAGGTTATCAAGTATAACATTTTTTCCTATTAAAAAAATCAGAGGAAATAGCCAGGATCTAGCCAAAAATATTTAAGTTATTTAACATTGCAGGTTAAATATTTAGTTTTATGTTCATAAAACTGATTATATTTGCCAAATACATTTTACAATTTATTTAATTTAGTTAATTTTTTTAACAATTTCCCTAGGCCTAGAATAGCATCGTTTTTGTTCAGCTCTTCAAATCATCAAAACACAGAATGTCCTGTTTGATTTTTGACATGTCCTGTTGATAGCATAAACTAAATAGATTTTTAATCAATTAAATCAAAAATCAATTAATTGATTTTTAATCAATTAAAGTTGTAAATGAGATCTTAAAGGAAGATGACAAACTCAATGAGCTCGTTAAGGCTTCAGACATTTTACTGCCACAATCTCAGAGCAAACTTGAGGTCGCAAAAATGATGGAGCCCTTGCAGCTGACTTTCTTGGGTGTTTTAAAGTTTCCATTGATTTAACATCAGGCTTAAAAATCAGGATTTTCCCCTACAACACCATCTTCAAGTCTGATATAAACATTAACCCGAGCTTCAACGATTTTAACTTCCATATCTGTTTGCATTACCTTTAACTTGCTCTTTTCCTCATCAGGCTTCTGTAGCACTTCAGCTTCCTTCTGCTTAATTTCTGCTATGATCTGGGACTCATGACATTTCCATTCACTTTCAAGCTTACTTGACTTCCGCATGTTGAGCTTTCATTTACAACATGGATATAACTTGAACCTTTTTGGCTGCAAAATCAGCTTCTGCCATTACACGCCCTTGTAGGTGGTAATAGATTAACCCCATACACATGAACAACATTTAGTAGAGATTTCTCCAAAAACAGACTGATATTAATCTCTTCTCTAAGACTTCTCATTCCCTTTTTACAAAAATACCCCCTTCTAGACGTTTACAAAAAAGATCATAAATCTCATTTGTTAGTATAGAACGGGCATCTAGTTCCTGCACAACATGTGAAGTATTTAAAGAATTATGTTGAAGAAACTCATAATTCTGTTTCACTTTATCGAGACTGTTTTGAACTTGTTGATTTATTTCATCCAGATTTTCATTTTTTCCTGGCTTCTCTGGCAATTTGTTTCAAGGATGCATAAGATTTAAGAAATGTTTTTATCTGTTTTTCAGACTGCCCTTCTCTATACTGCTTTCCTTCTTCAGTTAAATTTCTCATGCAATGACCAGAGCCCAACCTTTGTCCTTTTTGCTTTTTTTCATTGCACACATCTTCAGTGCAGAGTGTCCTTTTTCACAGATTCAGTTTCTGATACAAAATTCACCACGAAGAGAGCTCATTATTATAGTGTTGACTCCGATGCAGTGTCAAACCTCCACCGATTTGCGATCAAAACGTCTCACAGTCAATGGAAGGCAACACATGGAAGTCCACGGGTTTTCACTGTAGCATCTCCCCAGCACTTGAATTACTCAGCCAGTCTCAACCGGTGAGTTTAGAATTTTAATTTCTCTGGTGTAGATCCACCATGATCATCACAGACACCACCACTACCTCAGTCACTGTAATAACTTGCTGCTTTCACTGGGGAACACTAAATATTGATTTCTTTGTTCCACACATCTTGACAGTTCCAGTCATTCATTGGAACAATGATTCTACCAGGTTTTATAGGGCCTACCCACCTTAGAGCCCAGCCACCCTGTGGAGAAAGCTCATTTTGGCCGCTTGTATCCGGAATCTCGTCCTTTCGGTCATGATCCAAATTGACCATAGGTGAGGGTAAGAACGTGGACCGACCGGTAAATCAAGAGCTTGGGCAACCAGTGGTTAAAATCCACAGCCTCTCAGGAAAACAGGAGGAACACATAGATCGGGTCTCCAACCGAAACTCCAGTATTCTCCAGAAGAAACAACACCTGGAGAGGAAGACAACAAGGAATTACTCAACTAATCTCGAACTCAAGGAAATGTCTGGGTTTACGCTGGAGAGCACTAAATACCATGGAATGGAACGCTCAGGCGTTGAGGTAACGGCATAATCCACTCTTAAACTCCACTGATTTGAAGATTGGAAACAGGCTTGGTACTGAAAACAGCTCCAACCACAGCCTCCGGCTGTCATGATCCGGGCCTGTTAGTTTTGTTTGTTTTGGTTTTCCCCTTGTTTTTCCTTCCACCAGATGGCGACAGAGGAAATGGGTGTGCGGTGTGGCTTCTGGT
>JAUZNJ010040148.1:0-10468 GCA_034780135.1 Jordanella pulchra | reverse complement strand
CATAAATAAAGAAGCAGAGATAGAAAAGCTAACACTGTTAGCTAGCTAACACTAACACTAGCTAGCTCCACAGGTGGCCCATCCAGGATTTGCTTCTGCAGAACCCAAGAAGGAAACAGCTAACATGAATATTTAGGTGTTTATAACACTGTTGTTCTCTGTTCTGAATCTACCAAATTAAACCTTCTTGATGTTAAAACCAGTTTGGCTCGCATTGATGTCTCACCTGAGGTACATCCCAACAGCGTAGGCACAGAGGAAGGAGTAGTCCATGGCTCCTAACAGCTGTTTGTAGTTGCTTTTATCTACAAGTCAAACAATCATTGTTAAACCAGAATCAGGCAGCAAATTCATGACAAACACGGCTGCTCTGTCAATGACCTTCAGAACAAAAGCCCGTCTGTTCTACACTACCTGCTGGAGAGCTTTCAAATACTGACGGCTCTTTATTGCTTTAGCAACAGGTTTAACGACAGGTTTTATGGATTCAATAAGTGCAAGTATGCAGTGACCTTCCTTGTTCCCAGTGTGATTTCAGTAACTCTGCTGCTTCTGAAGCAGAAAACCTGGATGTTTTCTGATTTCATAGCAGGTTTACTGGACATCAGAAGAATGAGACTGAAGATATGAGGCGTTTAGAGGAACGTTGATAAATGGGTCGTTTCCAGAGTGTTCCTGATTACTTCCTCACAGCCAATGAAAACATATCACAGAAGCTTCATAGCTGTAACCTCGAATAACATTTGACAGATTGAAACATGTTTTTGTTAAAAAATGTAAATAAAGTCCTTCACATAACCTCAGCAGACTTTAAAGTGAGGGTGGAATATAAAAACATTCGAATAAAGAGCAGCTCGTACTGAGATCTGTGTGTTTGTCACAATAAATCCCTAAATAATGACTTTTCATATCCAGAGTTGAGCAGATTAATACCAAAAGGTTTCCAGCCGCACTCGTTATCTGTGTGGAGCGAAGGGAGAGAGGCTTCCCGCCCTCCACTGCTGCCCAGAGCGACGGAGGCCAACGCACTGGAAGAGGAGCAGTTCTTATGGAGCTCGCTCTGTTAGGGAAAAAACACAGATAAAAACAGAAAATATCACCTGCCTACACCCCAGCTCCACACAAACACCATTCATCTTTCTGTGCTTCCCATCAGATGAACAGCAGCTGCAGCTGAACGTCCTGATGTCATGCTATCAGGAGAAGCTGTAAAACAACAACAATAAACGCATCTGGTGTTCAAATATTGTCCAGAGAACATTAAAAGCGATCCCAGCTGGACCAGAACCAGGACAGAAGAAACATCAAAGCTTAGTGACTCTCTGCATAAATCACATTTACATTATTTCATTCAGGTGTTCACCTGATGACTTTTATTTCTTTAAAAGACCCCGAGACCAAACAAAGATCCCAGAGCTGATAGATGCTCTGCAGCCCAGTAATCATAAGATGGTATCTGTGTTCTGCTTAAAGGAGGGAGGACGCCTCCTTCCACACCTAAACCCACCTGAGAAAAACAGAGTTTTATTCTCTAATGAGAACCAGACTCATCTGGAAGCTTCCAGCTTTACTGGAACAACAAGAAGATCCTGGGAAGCAACACTATGAAGGTGGTCTGAGTTAAATGATCTAAAAATATCAAAGTAGAATAATGCTGCTGTTCTGAACAAGCCTGTTAGTCTCCCTGTCTGAAAGGGTTTAGTGTTCATAGAAACTCATCGGTCTAGAGGTGAAGGTTACAGAAATACTTTGAGCTAAAACATCATTGGTTAAGAAAAGTCCTTATTGTCCACAATAAAAAACCAACTGGGATTCAATGATTTCTCCACCATGTTTCATGACTGTTTGTGCAAAACATTTTTGCATAGAAATGTCTCTTGGACAGTAATACGTAATGTAGCCTCTGAGTGGGCGGGGCCTAACCCCTCTGCTGGCTTTAGGATTTGGATCAGGGCTTCACATGACTGAGGGCAGCAGCTCAGGGGGAGCGAGCTGTGGCTGCTTTCAGTCAGGAAGGAGATCTACACTATTTACAAGTTCTCAGTGATTACCTTCACTATGCTGATGGGTTTCCTGGACAGGTGGAAGCTAGTGTAGAGGAGGAAGGTGAGGAGGAAGGTAAGAGCCCGATACCTGCAGGAGAAACACAACAAAAAGTAGAGAGATGCTGTTAGCAGACTCTCCTCTGATCTGTTCTCATCACCACAACCTAGAAGTAGAGTGAAAAGCACAGGAGCTATGCTAACAGCACGGGTGGTACAAAAGGTATAAAGCAACACAATGGAACCAGTGAGCCTAAAGCTAAACGGCTGCTAGTCTCACATATAATCATTAAACATGTCGCTATCATTCATGGATGCATCATGGCTGCTATAAAGGATGTCCCAATCTGATATTAATATCTGATATTAATATCAGATATTGGTCCAATATTAGCCAAAAAATGAATATCGGATTATATCAGCCGGACACTAAAATCTTGGATATTTTCATGCTGATATAAACAGTTTGTGTAACCTGCTGGTTAAAATGACACTGGTTGAAATTACTTAGACCGGGCCTTTACCAATATTCTATGGTGCAAGATAAGTAATAAAAGCATTTGTAATCTGTGTTGACATCATATGGGGTCAATATAGGCATCCTTCTCAAAGCTGCTATATCGGTAATGAAAAAGCTGTATGGGGACTCCGAGTTGTTTTCAACTCTGTGTGTTTCATCACAAAGTTCCTCCAACACCTGGAGACACAACATAAAACATGTTTGACTTTGTGTCTGCTGCTGCCTTCAGTGAGACAATGTTTAGATGAGTCGTACCATTGGTCCCTGTTGAAAGACACCAGCAGCCGGATCCCAGGAGGAACAGGAGCCATGACTGTCCAAACGATGTGGTGGTGAGGAGAGCGGCTGCTGAAATGAGCTCCACTTTCCACAGCAAAGCATCAGCTTCAGAGAGACACAGGACGGCTGCAGGAAGGCCTCATCTTAGCGCAGACATGCAGGGACATGGAGGCCTAACAGAGACATGGCTGCAGAAACAACCAAGGGAGAGAAATGAAATAGTTTGAAGGTAGGAAGGATTTCAATCCATCAAGAACAAAGTCAATAAAAACTGACAAACTGGGCTGTTCAGCAGCACGAATCCACAATCCAACCCAATGATACTGTAAGGTGGCTGGGATTCACCCAAAAACAGCTTTATTTGTGTGGGAGTTACTTTCATTTAATAATCAACCTCCTAAGAAAAGAACCACTGTTTAATGGAAATAATAAAAGCTGCAATAAATCTTCTTCAGTCAGAGACGTTTCGCTCAGAAGCTCAGAACCATGAAGGACTGGAGGGACCCGAATACTGCAACAAGTTAAACATGCCGTCACCATGCAATGACACCCCACCAATATCTCTCAGTAAAGGGGCATCCAAATGTTAAACGCAGGGAAGCCAGGGTTTCATTTTTTCATTTCATCTCCATGAAGATGAAATAACCTCTGATTCGAACACAAAAACCGCTGCACATTTTCTCTCAGCACAGAGGAACCAGATAATATGCTAAACCACACCTAATTTTCTTACCCATAAAACCCACTGGATCCTATTTTGCATCCAATCTGACAAACAAATCCGGTCATTTGATGTCGGAGGCAATCTGAACGGGCTGGCATGAATTTCATGAGAATGATAAGAGAATGCAAAATGAAATGGTCAAATCATGACTTCTTTCCTATTATAGACGTGCAGTTAGTGGAGGTTTGACTTTACTTGTGTTTATAAATCGCATCATCCTGCGATTTAATGTGGACTACATTCAATAGGCAAGGACAGATGTAGCTGGGATTCAAACCGACAACCCTGTCTTTCTTTGCAGGAGAAATTCCCTTATCCTACCCCACCGGCGCCCCAGTTCTATCCATGAGCTCTCAGGCTACAAGCAGGGTTGTTGAAGTATTGACACCCTGAAAAGTATTAAACACTGTATCTGATACAGAACTAATTTCCACTGTAATGATACTAAATACAAGTGTTTACATATTATTGCTATTGTTCATTTGAGGATCCGAGCTTATTTACACAGTAAAAGAATAACTCAAAGAACCTTAAAATGCTGTCAAACTGTTATATGTAGGTTATTTATTTGTGGACCTATGGGACAGAATCTGATTGTGTTGGGAAGCACCTTCAATGCTGAGAATGAAACAGGAAAGTTTTCAATGCCTTTCATTATTTTTATCCCCATGGTATCAAGTATGGAAGATTTTCCTGAGTATCAATAATTAATTTGAAATGTTAGTATGAGTCTGTGAGTCTACTATCACTAGAATCGTTTACATAAATACAATATCAGAAAAAAACTGATTACTTTGGTAACAGAAAACATTTAGGCTTGATGTTACCACTGTCAATAATATTTTAAAGTTTAGGAAGTTGCATTGAATCGATGTTTAAACTTTGATTTCTGGAGATAATTGAGTCCGGATTGATTTCCTGGAGCTCCAGGCTCACAGCTGCCGCGGATGTTGGAGGAAAAAGTCTGAAACCTTCATTAAGGAGTGAAATGAAAACCAACAGCGGATTTTCTCGCCCCGTTTAACCGTCCTGTCCACGTCGCTGTCCACGGAGGGAAGGACATGCCAGATGTTCCCGTGGAGCAGAACGCCACACGTCCCTGCTTTGTTGTTATATTAATGATCATATCTGAAATGGCCTAAACAGACATTGAATACAGAGCGAATAGAGAAATAAAACCGGTAGAACATCCCTGCGCTGTTTGTCTCGATCCTGTCGGCAAGAATCAGGTTCAAAGTTTAAACAGCAGCTAGCTTAACCACATCAAAGAGGACCGATGGGGTCGATGCTCGTTGTTCTTTCCACAACTGTTCAAAATACAACATTTAAACTGGTCAACTCACCGATTACTGCAAAACCACGGAGCTTTGTTCTGTCCACGGAACACTACAGCCTCCACTTCCTCGTTGAGTGAAAGCTAGCAACTGTCACCACACAACGGGTATGGCAAGTTCATTTAGCATTTAATACGCGCTGTCCCAACATTTCAGGCTTTCTCTTATTAAACATTAAGATGAACCAATTCATTCATCTGGGGGCATTTCACATGTCGGAAGAACGTCTCTGTCAGACTTTCCTTTACTACATTTTTTAATGCAAACAAATGCGTTCACTACTCTTAAATTTGCAAACGTTAACATCAAGGTTGGTAAAAAAAAATATTTGATGTTTGGTAATTAAATTAAAAAACACGTATATAAAGTACAGCGCAGTATATAAAATGTTACAATCAATTAACTGTATTTCCCCCAGATCTGTGAAAACAAAATACATTGTAAATTCACCAGCGACATCTGATGTATGGTTATTAACAAGTGAATGAATACGTTTATTACGAATTAGCTATAAGTCGTTAGTTAAATTATATACCTCAGATGATTTTTATTTATTTCTTAAATCATGAAGAAATTAAGCAAAACTTTGCATATGACATAGTAGGGAAAAATAAAACAAATTCCAAAAATAATGGCAGGAGAACCAGGGGCTGATATTTTTGAAGATCAACTGGACTTAAGCAGAAGGGAGTCAGAAAGATGACGTCATTTCCTGTCATTTTATGGCACTGATTTAAAGCTACTGTGTTCAGCCACTAACCTGAAGTTCTGCTGTAATATAACATCAATAACTGCTGACAGTCTCACTTTTTATGTCTTCAAATGTTCCAAACATGATGTTACATTAATATCCATCTCATCGCTTCCTAAATCCCAGATGTCTGTCTTTTCCTGTCTGTTTCTTTTGCTTTTCCTCTCTGTCCCTCTGTCTATTTTACACATCGTTTGTCTTTCTAGTTTTGTTTTTTTAATAGCTTGCTATGTTATTTAAGCTGACAGATTTTCTATATTATCATCAGCTGTCACTTTTGGATTTGTCTTCACTGATGTTTCTATTTCTGCCAATTTATTAGATCTCAGTGGATTTTCTTCTGTAACCCTCAGCTTCAATGTATCCTTGTTTAATAAGTTTACTGTATATATTATGTGTATATAGTGCATATATTATTCATGTCTCATTCAGAAAAATACAACTTTACTTAGTGGTATTCTTTGAGTTATTAATTAAAACTGCACCACTGAACAACCCGGGGCTTTATGTTAAAGGTTAGCACAGAAAATATGAGAAGAGTGATGCTTTCGTTTAAATGTAGATATTATTATTATATTATTAAATGTAGATGTAGATATGGCTCTAAAATCAGCCGTCTCTCCTACTGTTGCCCTGTTTGAGGCACGATCAGGTACCGAACATGTCCACAGCCCTGGACTGACATGTTAGTCTTCTGCTAAAAAATTAAAATCAAGCACAGATTTATTTAAGATATCCTTGTAAAGCAGAATGTTGGGAAATCTTTAGGGGGGTTAACTGCACCCATTTTATGGTGAGTCATAAGCTGCCCAATTCCCCATAAACAAGGCCTTTAATGGCATTCTTTGGTGTAAATAAAGATTAAAATAATTTGAATAAGGTTTTACCAAAAAGGGCAGAATTAAGTAAGAGCTTTAAAAACCACAGCTTCCCTGTTTGGGAAAAAAACCTTCTGCACCTCAGCAGTGTGTAAAATAAAAAAAAAGCAAAAGACAAAAGGGATACAGAAAAATGTCTGTTCCAATAAATAAAAGAAGATTTGTGTAAATTGCAAGCATTATGACCAATCTTCAGACTTCTGGTCGTTTCCTAATTGTGCTGACATTTATTTTGTGCTAATGGAACAGGCTCTGCTCAGGTGTTCCTCGTTACTTTTATCTGCTCCCAAACATTATTTTCAAAGCACTTTGTGGTGGTTGTCTCCTTATTTTTGCCCTTTCTACTCCAGACTAAACAGTAATAAACCAGTAGCGTAACTGTCTGAGGCACATAACAGGCCAAGAAACAAAAAGAGAGGGGTACAGCCATGTCTGTGGGGTTCAGCACAGCAAAGACTCGCAGAAAACACGTCCACTGTGTTCGGATCCGTCTATGTGCTAAACTCCTTTGTCTGCGGTCCATGAATGCAGCCTTCATTTAGCCTGTTTGAAGGATGGGTCCTGCCTACGCAGCCTTGGTTTTCCCATGATTCATTGCGAGTTAAAGAAAGACCGCTGCTTCGTGCTCAGAGGAAAATGGCGACGAATAGTGGTGAATATTGGAAATGCAGTTTAATATAATAAAATTATATGAATAGTTCCGTCTGGAATGAATGACAATATATATTTTAAGAGGTTATGGAGTCAGATATGTGGCGGTAATGTTTGGTTTATTCTGTGACTGAGTTCATGGGTTTGGTTGATATTTAAGCTCAGATTCAATATCTGTGCAGTGAACTGATCTGAGATCTGCTGCTGAAGCTCCTCAACAATAAAATCATCAACAGAACATTAGTAAGAAGTTCGGCATCCAAGCTTTGCCTGATTTGTGTATCAACTGTCCCGGTTGCTAGGCGACATAGCATACACAGAGTGAGGGGCGGGGAAAGCCGGAGAAGGCTGGACCTGTTTGAATCCATAGCTAATCTCTGCCAGCCTCCTTATTTTCACGGCCCTAGAAGGACCCGGTCCAGGTAGAACCGGGTCCTTAGGAGACGCAGCCCATGAAATCCAACGCAGCAATTCTTCTCATTAGTAACAGGTTACTGATGACAACAGAAAACTGCCTGTAAATCAGGAATAAACCAGTGATGAATGCAACCTCAGCTTCATTGGATGAATGAATATCTTTATTTGAACAATGAGTAAATCCATACAGGTTAACTGGAACAATCGGATTCGATTAACAAAAATAGAGATGTTTTACAGTTAAAGTCAAAACACTATAAAAGTTTTCACAGCCAATCTGTGTTTTTGCAACAGTCTTTCAAGACCTGAAAAACAAGCGTGTTCCCAACAGTCGTCCTTTGGGTGTTTCTGGCAGAGATTGACCTCTGATCTTCTTCAGGTTCTTGGGGCTTTTCTTGAAACCAGAGGAAACAGCAGTGGGTGGAGACTTCAAGACCCCAAACTTTGGTTTCTGCTGCGGGTCGAATGGCACTCGAGACGAACCCTCCGGACTGAGGAGCGCAGTGAGATCAGTCTTCTTAAACTCTAAATGACAGAAAACAAAACTGCTGTAACAGACTGGCTGTGTTTTACATTACATTAAATATATTAAGAGCCAGAGGAACATAAAGACATCAGTGGGAAAACAATAAACCCAACCTGCTCTACATTCAGACTTATTTCATACAAATCAAACACAAAAAAATCTTATAAGAAGAATTTAGGACAGCTCTGTTGAATTGCAAACAATTTAACTGGTTAAAAAAAAAAACACGTTTGTCTCAGTCAATAATTTCTATAAAATCTGTGTATTTAATACACTGTACAACTGAGCAGGTTCAACAGAAGGAAACAGGCTTTGCTGCACATGTAGATCCTCCCTGATGGATTAATTCATCCACTAATCCAACAGAGTCTCTGTCACCATGTCAGCTGGTCCAGGTTCTGTGCAGACTGCAGAACAGGACTGAGTTTTCTTCGCACTAAGTCATGGATCACTGCAGCATCAAGCTTGACTCAGCAGCAGATTCCATGACTGGGAAAAGATCAGACCGAGTCACTTCACCCTAACCGGTCATCCGGTTCATTCTTACCTGCAGTTTTATTATTCCTTAAACCAAATCGGACTTTCTTTGAAGTCGGATGGTTGGTACTCGGATCCTGTGGAATAAAAGCACACAGTGAGTATTGGTCCACCTCAGGTTTATGACTCAATGTGATTATTCTGAATCGATCCTTGATTTGAACTCCTTCCTCCACAGAACGGATGGAAACTGGTTTAGCATCGTCTCCACAGGAACCCACAGTCTTGATGTACGTCTGCTGCCGGCATCATTGAGCCAACAGTAACAGTACCCCATTAGTTCTCAGCCTGAAGTCCTGATAAATCCTCTCATACTCACGTTACTAGGTTTGGTTTTCGTAGTCTTCACTTCTGCCATCCTGTCGTTTGCTGCGGTTTCCTGCGACTCATCTGCCTCAAACTCAAACTGCACGGGGATCTTCCTCTTCTTCGTTCTGGCTCTGTTCTCAGAAGACCTGATGACTTCAGCTTCTACCAACGGCTGCTCAGGATCTGCTCTGCTGTATCCGACCTCATCCAGCGGCTCAGATCCAGACTTCAGGATCTTTCTTTTTTTCTGCAGTCCTTTCATTTTTCCGGCATCCATCGGAGTGCTTTCTGATGCTGCCCACATCTTTTCTCCTCCCTGGTTCTTCTTCCTCTTCCTCGGTGGTGGAGGGGTCTCCCATGCAGCTCCGGACTCAGACTCTGTCTGATGGATTTGATCAGTGTTCACTTCCTGCTTTCCTTTTTTCTTTCTAATCTTTTTCTGTTGCGCCTCGGATGAGACTTCCCCAGCAGAATGTTCTGATCCAGTCCCGCCTGACTGAGCCACAACTCTCTGCTGCTCTTTCATCTTCTTATTCTTCTTGGCTGAAATCGGAGTCTCAGCTCTCAGTTGGGGCATTGGATCGTATCCCGGAGCGCCATCAGAACCTGACTGTCGGACCTCCTTGGCCTCAGGCTTCTGATGCTTCTCTCTGCTCTTGGCAGGAGTTGGAGCTCCTTCCTCAGATGATGTTACAGGACTTTCTGTGGGCAGTGAATCGTTCTGTGGTCCACTTTCAGCTTTCTGGACCTTCTTTGTCTTCTTCTTCTTCCCAGATGCTGGAGCTAAAGTATCAGAGGAAGTATCTGATGCAGCAGAGGTTTGCTGTCCCTCCTCCCCCTCCGTTAACACAGCATCAGAGATGCCATCCAGTCCCTTCTCTGTTTCCAGCTGGTTTTTACCAGTGCTGCTCAGCCTCCTAACAGAGCCCAGAGGCTGTGTGGGCTTTAATGAATTCTCTGAACACTCCAGAGATTTGGGGTCTTCAGCGCCCTCATCGTTCCTCACTTTCTTCTTCTTTTTCTTCTTCTTTTTCTTCTTCTTCTCATCATTAACAGGTACGTCAGCTGCAGGCTCCATGCTGTCACTTTGACCCTCTGCCTCCTTCTTTTCTCCCCCTGAAAAAGGAAAATCAGAAATAGTTTATGTCCTGAATGCCCTACAGTGAAAAACGCAGCAGTGTCCGGAACAAATGTTTACCAGCTTTCTGGACCTTTTAGCTGCTCATCATGAGGCTCAACTCAGATCTCCAGCCTAAACTTAACACCAGTCAGAACTAAACTTCATTCCTTCTGAATGCTTTGATTTCAGTCAAATATTCACATAACAGGGACGGGTTGTATTAGGAGCCTTGGCAGGGTTTCTATTAGGACTCGACTTTTAAACTGTGGCGGTGGGCTCATCATGAAACTACATTAAACACAGATTAACCTGCCTTATGAAATGTCCTGTGAAATCTGCAGGTTTACTAGTGGTTCCTAGAATTTCTAAAGTAGAATGGG
>JAUZNJ010040147.1:0-10468 GCA_034780135.1 Jordanella pulchra | reverse complement strand
AGTATTTCCTCACAATCCTGTCCTCTCTGACCACTTTTTAGTAACCTTCAAAATTACTTTAACAGAGTTTTCCTCCCAAAAGAAGGTTTCACTTTAGCAGATTGTTATCAGATAATGCAGTTATAAATTTTAAAGGACCTGTTCCACTTTTTATTTCCTCTGAATCACTGAAAACTGCTGCAGAGGGGAACCATTTAATTTATTTTTCTTTGATGGAGGTACTTTCTGAAAGTAAAGAATTACAATAGTCCAGCCTTGATGGAACAAATACATGGACTAGTTTCACAGCATCACCCCTGAACAAGTTATCTGGCTTTAGAGCTCCATTTTAGCCAGTTTTAAACCGCTCTTTTTAGCATTGATCCGTTGCTGCTTGTTATGACGCGCCTGGCGGCTAACGTTGTACCTGTCGATCGTGTGTAAACGTGATCCTAAAGATCTCCTTGTAGTACGAAGTTGTTCCAGCCAGATGAACCATTTGTGTAGAAAATCGTTTATTCCACGATATACGGCCACAGGGATAACAATGACTCCGCCACAGCGGTTAAAACTTGTATGCCCTTCCGGATATAACACCTGTCAACTACCTGTAATCTCTTGGTTTATATTCTGGAGCCGACAGCCCCATCTAGTGATCACAAAATAAAAAAAGAAAAAAAAAAAAAAGAAACAAACACCGGCCCCTAATTGGCATAATAAACAAATATGCCAAATCTCGAAACAATAATGCAGGAGGCAATATGTGACACAAATGGAACATTAACATTAATTTAGACACCACACAATGCAAAGTTTGGAAATTGGTCTCCTTATAATATTGGACTTAGTTTTCAATTTCACTGATCTCACGAAACCACGACTTTCTGGAAACAATTCCAGAACCTTTCCAAGAGGCCAGGATCCTCGAGATGCAGAAGGATCCATTATGACCACAATATCTCCAGCACCAAGATTCTTCCTTCTCCATTTCTGCCTTTCTTGAAGCAAAGGTAAGTATTCTTGAACCCATCTCTTCCAAAACAGATCAGCCAGGTATTGTACCTGTTTCCACCTTCTTCTTCCATACTGATCTTCCGGCTTAAATGTTCCAAGAGAAAGTGAAGTCTTTCCTCGGAGCAAGAGCAGATGTTTTGGGGTAAGTGGCTCCAAATCATCTGAGAGGGTTGTAATAGGTCGATCATTCAAGATGGCTTCTGCTTCACAGAACACTGTACTTAGCCGTTCATCATCAAGAATTTGCTGAAGCAGCACTGAGTTAAGTACTCTTCTCACCAGACGAATCATTCGCTCCCAAACACCACCAAAATGGGAAGCAACAGGTGGATTGAAATTTCAATTTATTTCCACCTGAACCAAAAATGACTTTATTGTGTCCTGATCTAGATTAGCAAGAGCTTATTTCGGGTCTCTCTCAGCACCAACAAAGTTTGTTCCGTTATCAGACCATAACTGTTTAACTTGTCCTCTTCTGCTGATAAATCTTCTCAATGCATTGATACAAGAATCAGTATCAAGTGTAGCTGCAATCTCCAAATGGATGGCTCGACTTGCCAAGCAAGTAAACAACACACCATATCTCTTACAGCATGTTCTTCCTCTTATAACTTCAAAAGGCTCAAAATAATCAATGCCAATTTTAAAAAATGGAGGTTTGTCTAGGAGAATCCTTGCAATGGGCAAAGTCAGCTATTTTTTGCATTAAAGGTCGACTGTTATACCACCTGCAGATGCTGCACTCACCAATAACCTTTCTCACAGCAGAATTTCCCTTTGTAATCCAGAACCTTTTTCCTGCATGTCCAAGAACCCTAAAATGTTTTTCAATTAAAGCCTCATCCTGTGTTGTATGTTTTTTGCAATTCCTCTAGGTTATGGCTACAGTCTGAAGAGGTTAATATTCAATAGTTGTTTTTTGTTTAGGAATGAAAATGTCTGAGGATTAACTTGGAGATGTATTGTTCTTGGCCAGAATTATCGGATGTTTTACTTCATCTGGCGTTGCACTTCTATGAAGCCGGCCTCCAACTCTTAAAACTTTATCCTCCAAAACAGGATCCAACACATAGATGGAGCTCATATGGCTCACTTGTGACAAAGCTTCAATCTCATGTTGGAATTTCTGCTGCTGACAGTACAAAATGATGAAGATCTCTGCACTTCGAAGATCTGCCAATGACAAACTTCCACCTTTTGAGTGATTAGATGTCCTTTGGTGCCTTCTTGTGTTCATTTTATGCACAACTGCATTCTTGTCTATTAAAGGGTCCAGTAGTTTTCTCTTTCTACATTTCTCCTTTAAGACACAGTCTTAGGTACCAAGCCGCTGCTCTTTTAAGTCTTCTCCAGTCAGAAAAATGTGCAATAAGCTGGTCAGTAGGTGCAGGAGTGACAAAGCCAATGATGTTAAATGCAGCCTCCCTCTTAATCTTTTTGTCGCTGACATCCAAGTCTACAATCAATCACCCCATTAGGGCACTTTTCTTCATATTTCCACAAGAACTGTGGTCCATCCAGCCACGTCCAGGTTTTCAGGAAGTCTGAAACTTTAATTCCATGAGAAACATAATCAGCAGAATTTTCTTTTGTACTGACATGATTCCATAAGTAAGTTCAGACAAATTTCTAATAGTTGCAATTCTATTTGCAACAAATGTGTGAAAGTGTATGTCTCCATTACTAATGTATCTCAACACAGATGTGCTATCAGTCCAGAACACGGATTTGTCCAGTTGCATATTCAGCTCTGCCTTGACCATAACATCCACCTTCACAGCTGAAAGTTCAAGCCTGGGAATGGTGATAACTTTCCATGGTGTAAATCTGGCCTTCCCCATAATGAAAGCAACATGAATGATGTTTTCATAATTCATTATAGGAATATACACAACAGTTCCATATCCAGTTTCACTAGCATATGAAAAATTGTGTAATTGTGCATGTTTTATGGCTCCAAACCCCACGGGTTTTATGCAGCGGTCAACACTAAATGTAGACAGTAGCTCAAGTTCCTCCAGCCATCTTTTCCATTTGTGTAAATATGTAGTGGGAGTGCATCATCCCAGCCACAGCTTCTTCTGCACAGTTCCTGCTGCATAAGTTTTGCCTGCAATGTTACTGGTGCCAGGAAACCCAAAGGGTCATACACAGAACTATTCACAGATAATAGGGCTTGCTGGTTCAGCTTCATCTTAAACTGGAAGGCATCAGTCTCCACACACTACTGTAGACCGAAAGCTCTTTCCATTGGAAGCTTATCGATATCTAGATCCAACATCTTCAAATCTTTAGCCCTCTGTTCTTCTGAGATGGCCTGCAGAACAACACGACTGTTGCTTATCCATTTTTCCAATGTGAAGCCTCCTTTTTCACACAGAGCAACAAGATTTCTTATCAAATGAATAGCTTCCTCTTCCGTGGCTGCACTTTTTAGGCAATCATCAACATAAAAGTTCTATCTTACAGTTTCTATGACTTCTGGCGGGAATTCATTCCGATTGTCTTGGGCAGTTCTTCTTAAAGCAAAGACTGCACAGCTGGGGGAAGAAACAGTTCCAAATAGATGGACCTTCATGCTATACGGCATTGTTTCCTGTGTAATGTCCCCATTTGGCCACCAGAGACAGCGGAGGAAGCTTCTGGCACATGCACTCGATGAAACATAGCTTTAATGTCTCCCATAAAGGCTATTGACTCTTCTTTAAACCTCAGAAGGACCCCCAGCAAAGTGTTAGTGAGGCTGGGGCCTGGTAGCAACTCATTATTCGAGGACACTCCTTTAAACACTGCAGCACAGTCAAACCACTCGTAAAGCTCTTTTTCTTGGATGGTAAACCCCATGGTGGGGAATGTACCAAATTCTTCCATTGTCACAACGCAAAAGACGCTCAGGTACACGTTCTTTTTTCTTTATTTAAAGTGAGAGAGTGTCCTTTAAAAAAAGAAAAGATAGTCGTAAAATGATCGTTGATTAGCTATAAATTAGCTATAAATAAATGCATAATAAAATATTTATTAGACTTAATAAAGCATTGTTTTCACTTTAGATACAGTAGCTTCAAAAGGCACGGTTAACTGTTAATAAGGGTATAGTTAACTGGTAATAAGGGAAAAATAAAGTACAATTTGTATTAATAAAGTGAGGAAAAAAAATAGTTAAAGACATAATTATGCACAATGACAGATTTACTATGCTTAATAAGACATTCTCGCTTTAGATCCAGTACCTGCAAAAAGCACAGTAAACTGTCAACAAGTGCATAGTTACCTTACAATAGATGAGAAAGAAAGTAGATAAGCTTCTGGCACCTGCACTTGATGAAACATAGCTTTAATGTCTCCCATAAAGGCTATTGACTCTTCTTTAAACCTCAGAAGGACCCCCAGCAAAGTGTTAGTGAGGCTGGGGCCTGGTAGCAACTCATTATTCGAGGAAACTCCTTTAAACACTGCAGCACAGTCAAACCACTCGTAAAGCTCTCTTTCTTGGATGGTAAACCCCATGGTGGGGAATGTACCAAATTCTTCCATTGTCACAATGCAAAAGACGGTCTTCATATACTCCACAAACTCCTGGTGAAAGTTCTGATTAAACCTGAATCTTTTCCTGAGACTTTGTTTGGCTACTGCAAAATTGTTTGGTAGACAGACAGAAATTCTGTTCACTGTTACAGATGGATATTCTTGAACACCACTAAGCTCACTGTAACACCGAAACAGCTCTGGTAAACCCCACTAATTGTATTCTCATGGCCTAAGATAATGGACTTTGCGGAGATAATGGATTCTCTGCAATACAGGGAGAATAAGTTAAAGGACTTCAGATCTGAGATAATGTGCTCAACAAGGACAGCGGTGTTCTGGATCAGCTCAAGCTGTCTAATCCACTTATGAGGCATAACTCTTAAGACACCATTGCAGTGATCAATTCTACTAAAGATGAATGTTTTTTTTTCTTCAGCTAATTCCAGAGAGCATTCAAGTAATATATCCAAACCACCTCAGAGCAGCTTCTCTTGTCGTGATTCTGTGCACCAGCTCTGGTCTGATTACTTCATTGTCCCCTTCTGCTCTGCTCCTGTGCTCCTCATCAACTTTCATCATCTTCACCTGTCCCTCTGTCTTTTTAAGCCTTGCTCAGACCAGAGTCCAGGCCAGATTATTTCGAGCCCTAAGGTGAGAGTTTTCCAGCGTTTCTTCTGCCTGCCTGCTGGTTATGACCTGTTCCCCTTCTAGACCTTTTTTTGCCTGTTTCCATGTGGATCTGTTTCTGTGCTTTCTGGTTCTGACCCCTGCCTCCTAGTTACTCTGATTCTGGATTATGGACTGGATCTTTCTCTGACTTCTGATCTCCTGTTGCTGACCTCTGCTCCCATTATGACCCTGATTCTGGATCTCAGACTGGAACCTATTTTGTTATTGGATCTCCCGGCTCTGACCCCTCCTCTGCCTCCGACTCGGTTATTGGACAACGTTCTTGATCTGGTTTCCCAGTTCTGACCCCTATTCTGGGCTTTCGCCCCACACACTCTGAGGTCAGTCATCAATATCACGCGATAAACATTCTGACTTTCTGTGTTGGACACTCACCTCTATATCTCCCCCCAGAAGATCCTGTTGTTGCTGTTCCTTCCCGTCGCTGACCTGGGAGAACTTGTTAAATAAACTGTTGAAACGCAGCCCACTGTCTGGTTTATATCTGGATCTGCAAATTACACATCTGCGTTACATCTCTGAGCCCCACCTGGATGGAAGAACTCCTTACCTTGTAATGAGGGTTAAAAAGTGGACCAACTAATAAAATGGGACCTTTGGCTCGGCTCCCTCTTTACCACAAGAAGTGCAGCATCCACATTACCTCCGTAGCCAAACCAATCTGACTCCAAATCTCCATCTCCTCTCTCATTTTACTTATGAAAATTATGCCAAGATATCTGGATTCTTCCACTTGATACAGGAACTCCCCTCCAACCTGGAGAGGAGGGCAAGCCACCTTTTTCCAGTTGAGAAACGTGGACTTGGACATGGACTTCTGGCATACCCTAAAAACAGCTAGTTGATACTTGTTTTCAGTTTGGCTAAATTAAGACAATAAAAATGGGTGGGCCAATTCCCATCCTGACATAAAGAGTGACTGTCAGTTATCACAAGGACTAGACATTCATCAGAGGCAGCCAATCACCAGTAGTGGGGGCCGACTCTTTATACTGTACATCCAAGCCACCTGGCATAATGTTTTCTGGAATACAAACGTTCCTTGTGCAATCATACCCAATTTTAAGGTGGTGAAAGACAGTGAAAACCCAAAACACTAAGGGACCACCTTTATAAACCAACCAACGTGTTTAGCCTTGTGTCCATTACAGGACACTGTTGTATTGGACCCTTATGAAGACCACAATAACATTGAAGAATGGTATCCACGGTTTTGTTCTCACCATTTTCTTTTAGGTGAAATATGAATGGAGAAATTAAATTACAGAGAAACAGAATCTTATCAAGAGTAAGGCTATGTGTTTTTGTAGTAGCTGTAAAATGTAAAGGTTTTTCCGCAAAGTTTTTCTTTCATAAAAATATCATTTACTTTTAATCAAATGCTCTTGCATAATGTACAGCATAACCGATTTCCAGTCGAAAACAAAACATTAGAGAAGAAAGACAAACAGTTTAAGCAAACAAACAGGATGTTCATTATTTTGTGTGATTCAATTACGAAGGAGGAGTGTCTTTGCATTTTTACTGTAACAAATTACCTCTTGTAGCAGAACAAATGCCTGACATAAATCATTTGTCATATTTCATTATGGCACCAACCAGTTGCAAATGTGCTCTGATTTCCATGCTTTCCCCTGATTACCATTCTCACATTTAGTTTACTACTGCTTCTGGTGCTGATGAAGAATTGTGTGTTTTTCTACAATTACTTTTAGACTCAGATGATTTATTCACAGCCATTTTTTTGCAAGATGCAGCAAACGTGGATCCTTCTTTGAAATTAGTCATTGCCTCATATGTTCAGAATATGGACCAGCTGTTCTCTTCTGGTTTTTACTACAAGATTGTTAAATGTATAGCAATGATCTAAAGAGGGGGATTTATCAGACATCAAGCTAATGCCACTGATTTATCCTCTAATCCATAAATACAGCTAAAAATGTCAAAATGAATAAACACATATCAAGATGTGTGTCAGATGTTTCTTAAAATATAGATGGTTGCGGTCTACGAGCTGCAGGGGATTCATCAAGGAAACGAACAGTTTGCTTTCTCAGTATATGCTTTGCTAGAAAAAAATGTTTTGAAAAATTGAACTAAGAAAGCAAGTTGGCATAAGTTTAAATGCGAACATAGACAATGAAACCAAATGAAGAGTTTTTTGTTTTTTTTTACCAAGATATGCTCCTGAAAACACATATTTTTATTATTTGTACCCAGATGGTAAAAACACTAGTTTTTTTCTCCCTTATATTGATAATGTTGTGATATTTTACCGAAGATTATGGATCTATTAAGAAACTGTGGCTGAAAGTTGAAGTTAATAATTATTATTATTATTATTACTTAAATGATTAAAACTGAAGTCTGCTTACTCACCAGGATTTTTTAGTGTTCTACCCAAGGATGGACCTCTGAATTGGCAGTTAAGATTCAATTGTCCTTCAACAATTTACCAATTTACTAATTCAGACTGTGGTTGTTAGCAGAGTAACTAATCACCAATCAAGAAATCTGTTTCTGTTCATTCAAGCGTTAACCAAAAGAAGGGTATATGTGATAAATTGTTCACTTTACAGAAAACCACAAACAATACAGGTTAAAATATTGGTGCCTTTATTTGCTAATAATCCAATTATATCATTTATCCTTTCAAACAGCAGCAGGCACATGTAAATAATAAAGAAATGTGAGTTCTTAAATGCAATCAAAACAGTGTGGTTTCATTCAGTGTAGAGTGAATGTAATGACATTGCTTCACAAATGTATTAACAGTAGCAGCATTGCAGCATAATGGTTTAGCTCAGATAATACTTGAGGCTCAGCTAGGAGGCGGTACCCAGCTGAGACAGAGTCATAAAAACCAACAAATGGCAGCCTCTATGCCATGCGGCCCAGAATGAGGTAGCCAGAAGCAAACACTGATAGGACAAAACACTGAATGGTAAAATTCACAAGATTGCCACTCCCATCATGTTATCATGAGGAGGTGGGTGGGCTAACAGTGCTGCGGTCACACAATGGTGTGTTTGATTTCAGCAGCTGCATCTTCTAAGGACCAAGTTCTACCTGGACTGGGTCCTTCGAGGGCTGTGAAAATAAGGAGGCTGGAAGAGTTTGGATTTGGATTCCAACTGGTCCAGCCTTCGCCAGCTTTTACCACCCCTCACTCAGCGTACACTCTGTCGCCTAGCAACCGTGACAGTTGATGCAAAAATCACGCAAAGAAGGAATGCTACTGAGGGAGCTACTTTCTACTGTTCTGTTGCAAATTTAAATTGTTGATGAGCTTCAGAAGCAGATCTCAGATTTACTGCAACAGATATTGGAATCTGCACTGTTTTGTGCACATTAGAGTCTAAATGAGCTTTCATACCAACAGAAACTGGAACAAATTTAGGTTAATCTAAGATTTTTAGATCGACCTAAAGCTGCAAGTGTGGAAACATAAATGCTCATGTTTTGGTAAAATTTTCATCCACAAATACTCAAAGTCATTATAGTCTGGTTTTAGTCTTATTTTGTCATTAATCTGCGCACCAGCGCTGGTTTAATCATCTCTATCACCTCCACCTGGCTCCTCTGCTCCAAATCATCATTTATCAGATCCACCTGCTCCCCTGCCTATATAAACCTTCCTCGGACCAGTAACTGGTGCCAAATTATTACAAGCCTTTGGTGAGTTTTATCCAGCATTTCTGTCATCTTTGTTAACCTGGAAAAGCCATCCCTTAACAGAGGAGGTGACCTCAGACATAACTTGTCATCCACATACAAAGCACTCTTAGGAACCATACCAAAAAGATTCATCTCATACCTAACCTTTACCTGACTTAACCTTTAAAGAGGCATGTAACCAAAACCACTCTGATGAGCCAGTTAACAACCCATCAGAGCCACCCTTGAATTCTTTTCTCCCCCTTCCCTATTTGGAATGAACATACCATGCATTTGAACAAACCATAAATTTAGCAAACCAACCATTTGCAAGAATACCTTCAAAAAACAAGCCACCAAGCTTACCTGCAGAGTTCCAGCTCACGCTCCTCTCTGAGCAGTGAATTTACATGCCAACCAGCTTCCCCTTCTCCATTCTGGGTTTCCCTACAAATCTCACTGAGTTTAGTGGACTTTTGTTCATTTTTGGAAATCCATTCCACCATCTCCTATTGTCACTTACATTTTAAATCTCTCCACGGAATAACCAGTTGCCTTCCTGAAGATCACAGTCTTTCCAGCTCCTGCTACACATTCTAGTAAATTGTTTAAATTTTCCCATTGTGTGTAGCTCAAATTCTGGGTCCCCTGTAAGCAATCATTACATATTTAAAAAAAATAATAAATCCAGAGCAGCTCTGGTGAGAGAGATTCTGACAGATAAAAGAGCAAAACAATTAGTCACACCAACTAATTTCTGGATTCCTTACATGTTGCTCTCCATTATTTATTTTCTGGATTTCTTTTGCACTGGTGACATCATTAATGCTAACCCAGTATGATCATGTCACCAGGCATATAGCGGAGGGGGGACAGAGGCTACACAGTTTGCCAGCAGGGGTCAGACTCAGCTTCTTTTTGCCAGTGAGGAGGGAGCTAAATGCCAATTGTTAGCGGCTCGATCGAAAAACCCAGGTTAACCCCGTTAATTATTGGGAAAGAGGCTGAAGACTGCCTTTCATAAAGAAGGGAGTTGATGGTGGGGAGTTAAAGGGAGGTGTTGGTGTGTTTGTTGGTTTGTTTATTGAAAGGTTGTTTACAGTTTTGGGTTTCCAGTCAGCCCTTTAAAAACAGGATCTTTCTGTATTTAAGAGTAATGCTCCATGCTCTGTGTTGAGATGATTGGAGTGAGATTAGACAATATTTTCACTAGAATAAAAAACTTACAATATTGAAATTAAAATATACAACATAAATGAGTGGCATAGAGCAGGTATCTGGTCAACCTGCTCCCCTGAGTTGTTTTAATCTATAAGCACCTCAGTGTTGTCTGTAGTAACACATCATTCAAGATTGGCTTTTATCTTGTGTATTATTCCACAATCCCTCTGGCTGCCGTCTTGACGAAATCTCTGACTGGCTGTCATAGTTGCGAGCTGTGGGGCGCGGCCTTAAGGAGGACAGAGGCATGGAAAGTCAATCAAATCAATCAAAATCAATCAAATTTTATTTGTATAGCACACTTCAGCATCAAGGCATTTCAAAGTGCTTTACATAATTAAAATAAAAACAGCATGTGACGCAAAGAGTGAGAAAGAGA
>JAUZNJ010040146.1:11997-26181 GCA_034780135.1 Jordanella pulchra | reverse complement strand
CAATGTGAAAGATTGGCTGGTAAATATTATTGGATATCAGGGAGGTCCTGATGAGACTTGTTTTATTTTTGATATTAGTTAATATTTTTTTTTTGAGAACATAGATGACAGCATCAACAACAGGTGTTAGATCTGATCCCCTTCTTATTAACTAACTAGTTACATAAACTCTAAAAAGAAGCAGAGTGTCCCGTATATAAGATGCATATATAACAGTTGATGCCTCTGTGTATCTATGTGTGTGTGTGTTTAGACTTCAAATTAAAGTAAATAAATGATTTTAAACCGCTGGGGAAAGCCTTGTGTTTCCTGCAGCCTCTAGAAATAAACCAAATCATGGAAAAATTTGCCAAAAAGCTTCAGGTTAAAAAAAAAAAAAAAAAGTCTTAAAAAGCCTCTTGTTTGCTATTGGTTGTTGACATTATAGCCCATGAGCAACAACCAGCAAAAGTTCAACAGTGACAGGATAGAAGGAGCCAGGATCATCGAGTAATACTGCAGACCATTTGTTGCTGCAAACTGCTGCTCAGCTGGCTGAACCCCCCCAAAACTCGGTAACTCTTCTCTTCGTTTACACAAAAGACAAACTCGTCTATCTGAAAATGTTGTATATAAATCTTAATTAGGGATGTACCCCCAATTCTTCTCTACCATTATTTCATTTCCTTTGGGATTAATGAAGTATTTTTGAATTTAAATTGAACTGAATCTATAGTTTGTCTCCGTTTGTGTGGACTGGGTGGGTTGTTAGAGGTCTAAAGAGATTTTAACGTCTATTGGCACCTTGTAGAAAAATCTTGACTGAATGTTGATTTGATCAGCATGAAGAATTTACTCCTTTTCCATTTTAAATAAGACTCGTCTATAATATATATTTTTGTTTTTCATAAAGCGAGCTCAACCTATCCTGTTTAACCAATCCAAAGCAATGGTAATCACGATCAGCTGGTTATCAACTCACTAACTCAATCCCGCTTTAACTTATAATGAATGTGAACACAGACATATAAAGGGGTTGCTTCACAGAAGCAGACCAATCACAACCATGAATGAGCACAGAAGGGAAAGCGCCGTTTCAAAGAGAGAAAAGAGAAATATGGCAAAGGTTTGCTGACTGAGTAAATGTGCAAGTTACACATCAGTGACATTTAACACAGACTGCATCCTAATCACCGCACTGCATGTAAACCGCGAGCTCCTCGGGAGTGAAGAGGACGTGTGAGCAGATAAACATAAAACAGAAAACATTTCATCTGGTTAGTCGGACTTTCTAATTCAATAACATACAGGCTGCAATAAAGCTGGAAGCTGATGCCACAACTTCTTGCATCATAATAATACCAGCAGTGATCAGTTTAAGTGAAATCATCCTCATTTTTGCACAGAACTCAGAGGACAAATGATAGAAAATTGAATCTGCATTTTAAAAATAGTGAAAGTCCTTAAATACAGTGCTAGAAATATCAGCCTTTTCTGCTTAGATTAAACTTCTTAGCCTTTCTGTTTCTGTCTCATACAGACTCTTTGCACCAGATCAATGTTTCTTTTCACAGTAACATTACATCTTTCTTCATAGTGTTTTAACTGATCCAAAGGATCTTCATATACCGTATGAGGCTATTATACAGGCATGTCAAAAAGGAAGAAAAATTAAAATAAAAAACAAATTGAAAACAAGAACATATTTTGTTTTAACTGCTTTTTGGTTTCGGAGTGCCTTTATTGTGTTGTTTTGTCTAAGTTCTTTTTCGGCTCTGAATTAACTCTGGTTTTCAACCAAAGGGCAGGTTATTGTTTCCTCAACAGCTGATTGGCTGCTGGCTGGAGCCTCTTCTAGGATTCAGATCAATGCTGAAAGTTCGCCTGCGCTGCAGTAGGTTTGATGTTCAGAGTACGTTACCATGGTGACTAGCTTCGATAAGAATGAATCCAGCTTCGTGGTACCGGAAAGTCAGGATTAAAGCTCAAGTTATCTCTCTAACCCCATCATCCTGCTTCGTGGCACAGGACTCTGGTTGTTCTTTTTTTCCACCATATTTTGTTTTCCAGACACAAACAAAATACGCAGCAATAAAAACCAGAAGAAATAAAAACCTGGATTTACTTACTGGACTGAACCACAGCTTGGGTTTGCTCTGAGGTACCTGACGCAATGTTGGTTAGAGCCCAGGCTGCTTCAAACTGGAGGGATGGGCTGCAAGAAAATAAACTCTACTGATTGATGAAGTACGACTAAGCAGTAGAGATCAACAATATCAGCATGCTGATTAGTCATTCACCTTCTGGAGAAAAAACTAGAGCACATTTACATAACAGCAACACTATTCTGATGCGAGTCAGACAAAACCCTAACAGCTCATCTGCATCACATTGAACAGGATCAAAGAATGAGGTCTACTTTGACTATATGAATCTAGCATTTGGAAAAAATTTAAAAAAAAATGTGAGTCATTGCAGGAAACAGACAGTACTGCAGCTTACTTATCATCCCTGTCCAGGCAGTGGACCAGTATAGGAAGGATCCCGGACTTAATCAGGTCATCTATGGGGGGATTACGGTCACTGGATAACAGCTTCCTATGAAGAAAATAGGAAAGGAAGCATCACAAGATGATGAACACAAACAGAAAAGAAAGAACCAACAGAAACAGCTAACAGACCCTTCAGGGTCCAGACTGGGTTCAGATTTGGCCTCCAGCTTAATGAGTTAAGCTGCAGGTTGATCCTTTTTTAACCCTGGATACACTCCCATAGAATATGCTTTCAGCTTTTTGTTATTACTCATGGAGGTCTTATCAATGAGGACCAACCCAAACAATTGAGGATCCCAATTAGCTTTTCTTTTTTTCCAAATGAGTTTATAAATATAACCTTTGTAAACACAGTTTTAATTACAACTGCAAACAAAATATGTGCGAAAAATATCAGTAAGAGAGTATTTGAAAGGATAAATGTGCCAAGAACTCCTGCTCAGTACACATAGGTTTAAATATGAGTGACAAAAACTGAAGAAGATAAAGGACTAATAATGCCTGATAAAAATAAGATTTTAAAACTGCCATCCTATTGAAAACCTGTGGAACTTCATACATGAAGATAAACACAATGGTAGATATAACAGGTTAGGTAGTACAGTGTCTGGTTTAAAACCACACGGCAAGCATTACGCACAAGTGAAACAGATTTCACTCAGGAAAATGCTGATGATCAGACAGGAAATCTCAGAAAACCTCAAGATCCAACGTGAGATCAGAGTCAGTGAACGTGGCTGCGAGGAAGACGCAATGGGAAAACTTTACGGACTCATTTTTACAGATAAAAAACTATTACTTTAAAGAAAGTGTCTAGGGATCTACTAGATAAACTGACGAGTTGTAGCTTTTTTCATCTCAGGAAACACTTTCTGATTGACCACATGTCAGACTCAGCAGGATGTGTCCCTGTGGGAGCTTTAGGAAACGCCAAACACCAACGGGTAAAGACGATCCAACATGCTGAACCTCCAAACCTCCCTCCAAGTAAAGCAGATCTCTCTTAACACACAGCAGGATTGAGTCTTCAAATCATTTTAAGAATAGACAACAAGGAAGAGTCAAAAAATGTTGATTACTCGCAGCTGAAACCATCAAAGTAATATCTGTCTAGAAAGCTCCAAATGCAAGTTTTAATTTAAAAAAGTGATTAATAAGAAAACTTCATAAAACAGTCAACATAAATCTTTGTTGTTTTCAATATCTCACAGCAGTTTTAGCGCCTGGTCACACTTAAAGTTTTAAATCCATCAGATTGCACCTCAGAAGAAACAATTCCCCTGCACTGCAGTTCTTCACAGAAATTTGGGGCAACGTTAGAGTCAACCATCCTTGGAAGCGGTTCAAAATCAGGTTTGATCCAATAGAAGCATCAAATCAGGAAAAGCATATCTACGATGCCAGTAATTAAAAATATGGTGAAAAAATGTGTAAAATATGGAAACGATCGATAGGATCAGGAATTTTGGCAGCTTTCAGCTAACTACTCCTTTCCCAGCATCCATTAGAGATGAGGCCGACTGCTGGTTGAGGAAAACGTTCAGCCTCCAAAACAGAAACACTATTTAACTCAGGTCAATCAGCTTCAGTGAAAAGCCTGCTGAAACAAAGTGCCGGTGTCCAAGTGCAGAATCAGCAGCAAAATGGGATTCAGGATCTAAATCAGGGAAATACTCTTAGCATTGTCAACAAAACTCCAGCAGGATGAACATTCATTGAAGTCAAACCACTTATTTTTGAACACTAACCAGATACAGCCACACCTTGAATAAAGCATTACTTAAATATACATTAGAAACATTCATCTTTAAACCATTTCATTCACTTTTTTATTTCTGCAACTTACATTATTACTGTATCCACACCAATATAAAATAAATCCAGACAGAGAAAAGATCTCTTACCTGGCAGCCTGAACAGCACTCAGTTGGATGCCCTGGTTATCACTGGTGGCATTCTGTAAGTCAGTATAGAGAAGTTATGGCCTTTATTACATCCAATCAATACCTCCCCCTTCCCCTCCATTCATTCTGGGGTCTGAGGTCTTCACAGCGCAACCCTAAAAAGGTGCAAGAATAAAGTAATTGACTTACCTGTACAATGGTCTCAAGAGAGGTGTTTTGCTACAAAAGAAAAATCCAGAGATTAGCTTCAAAATAGATTTTCAATAAAATAAGTAAAACATAAGCACTAAAATGACAAGGTGGAGCTTAAATTAACCATTATCTGAAAGTTCAATGTTGCATTTCCTGGTAAACAAATGCAGTCTGTTGCCTTTTTGCATTTTAGGACCTAATGAGGAGTACAGAAAGCAGATGAGCCAAGGACCAGCCAAGGGGGATTTATCAGAACTGAAGTGACTAAACCTGATGCATGATGATGGGTAACAAGAATATAAATGACATTTTGCCTTCTACATTGAATTTGCAGCATATGGAGTCCATTGTAGTGGCCTCTTTAATAATCAGAAGGCCTTGACCATGATTTCCCTGCAGTGGGGTTAGCTTTTATCAGACATTTGTTCCTCCTTATACCAACTTGTCACCCCCCCCCCCTTTGGGAAAATCAATAAATTTTTTTAGTGGCTATGCATTTGACCCCTATAGAGAGGCCACGGTCCTCATACAAAGGTCAAAATACAAATCTCAGGTTTTATCTGATGTTGATTGAGAAATTACACAGTTGTTTGAAAGTTTCTCATTTTTGTATCAATCGGTGAAAACTGAGAAAAGCCTTAAAAGGCAAAGAAGGAAAAAGGTCCAGCATCAGTCTGACAGAAATGGCCTGGCTTCCTGTTGACCCTCAAACAAACACCACTCTAATATAAACACAGTAAGCCAAAAAGTAAAGAGTTGGGGGAAAAAGATCATACAGCAGCATTCACACTTAAGAGCACAGATAACAGGCTGCCTTTTCTTAAATTTATTGAAACCATCGTCTATAAATTCAAACATAAACCAAGCCTGTCTGAAAAGATAACCCATACCTTACTCTAGCCTGAATTAAATATTTAAGCAGCAGTTCCAAGGTAACTCTGCAGCCTTTCACAGAGTCTGACCAGCATCATTTAGTTGATATACTGCTAAATGCAGCCCATTCTGAGGCAGCCATCGCAACCATAAAGTAGTTGCAGTGATTGTATCTCAACAGCTGAGTGGACATTTTAATCTGGCAACGCCACCAAACCCAGGGACCTTTATCAAAGGCGGGAGTATTGATTACGTTTTTCTGTCTCTGACATTTTCAGTAGATAACAGACTGCTCTGATATTTGACGCATGTTCTCAAACAGATCCCAGAGGGTTTTAGAGAGCATGAATGAGATTATACAGCCAACTATTCAAAATAACAAATCAAACTGTAATACTAAATATCTCATCCAGCTAGCCAAACCTACCATTGTTATGCAGCATAAATACATGCGACTTAAAATATTATAGTCTACAAAATACCACAGTAAGACTGTTCTTTATGATTAAGGTTTCAGACACTTTAATGTTACATAAACAACGGAAATGTTTTGATATATTGTGCAACTCCACTACCAATTTATAGTTGCTGAACGTAATCTAAAAGTGAAAATAGCCTAATTTAGAAGGCAAACATAGCTGAACATAGAGCAAAAACCTACAGATCTGAAATCTCCATCAACATCAGAGTCCTCGCAGATGTCTTCATGGGGCACGTTTCTCCTCTTAAGAAGGTGTTCGTCTCTTTTGTGCTGTGGCATAGAAAGCAGGGTTATTACTCCATAGATACATCATAAACAGACTAACTTGGTAATTATAGTTGAAACAAATGGACTGAGTAATTACCTTTCTGAGTTCCACCACTACTTCAGTCCTTTGTCGTCTCATAGTCTGTAGGAAACACAGGTAAGAGGAAAAACAAACAACCAATTTAAAATCAGATGCAAAATCACTGCTTGTACCTAAAAGAGAAAGTCAATAGTTGGTTAGTGCGAATGACGGCCACAGCGTATGAAAGTACCGCCTATTGCTATGTAGATTTGTTAAAAATACAGCCCGAAGACGCTTTAATTTTAAGATTGAGTTTAAAAATTAGGCATATGCAATACTGTTAGATTTGCGGTGCTCTTTCTGTCGACGTTTGGAGATTAAACTCAAAATAAAATAGAAATAAAAAAAAAAAAAAATGGAAATTGACTTTCATTAAATAAAAAACCAACAGCTTTAAACTCGGCCAATATAAGTGTGTTAAAGATGAATATATATTGTAGAATAATTTGAAAACAAATGAATGAAATATCTGAACAGAAAGATGGGATTTTTTTTTTACTTAATTAAAAATGCTAATAAATCCTGAATTTCTATGATCTAGACTACATTCACAACAAAGACTACAGAAAGAGAAGAGAGAAAAACGTTGACAATTAACAGATGTCAATTGATAACATTTACTCATTCTACCTCAAACACAAGAATGTAAACACGAGCCAGTTCCCATTAAAAAGATACAGAGGCTTTCACAAAGGAGACACTCCAATGCTGCTCCAACACCTAAAAGTTACCTAACGAAGTCTTTCTAAATGCATGCTGCATGTCAATTCAGAGCTCTGATATTTCTGCTCAGTTTCACAAAGTTAAACTTCTATGTTATAGATTCCTTACAATGTGAAATATTTCAAGCCTTTACCTCCTTGAATTGTGGTTATAATGGCTCAGGGGTCATGAAAACCCAATATTTAGGGTCTAGGGAAGTTTATATATTTCATAAGAACTATTAAAAAAAAGAAGATATCTTAAACAAAAATATCTGGCGTGTAAGAAGTAAGTTTGTTTTTATTAACACATTTTATTTTATTATAGCATCATGAGCTGTGGGATCCCCTGGATCACTCTGTAGCTCTTCTGAGGTCTAATACCAGCCCAGGTCTTGATAGCAAAATTCAGGTCAACTGCTTTGTTGGGTCTGACATCTAGTCTTCCTTTTGACTTATTTTTTTTTCTTTACAGAGATTAGCTCAGGCCTGTTGGCTAATCAATCAAGCCCAGTAACACCATGGTCACCGAATCAGCTTTTGGTGCCTCTGGCAGCATGGGTAGGCATCAAGGTTGGCAAGACAATGAAGTCAGCTTCTCCACAAAGGTTGTTAGCAAAAGGAAGCACGCAATGCTTTAAAATCTTCTGGTAGACGGCTACAAAGAGTTTGCAAGAACCCAGTAGGCTAACCCCTATCAGATGACCACAAATCCTAACCGACTGCAGAAACTTCACTCTGGACTTCTAGCAACGTAAATTCTGTGCTTCTTCACTCTTCCTGCGATTAACCAACTGCAATGCAAACTTTAACCTGAGAAGGCAACTTATGCCTACTGAGCAAATTTCCATCTCCTTCTCATTCTGTGGAAGCAGAAGCTCTTATTCACTGATTACAGCCTCAATTCACTGCTTGTGGTCCCCCATAAACTTCTGAATGGACTTCTCAACAATCCTCTCTTCTACACTTTTTCCTATCCCTTCAATGAATGTGTTATTCTTCCACAATATATATCTTTTCCGTGAGACTGAATTTTGGGCTTTCATTTTTAAAGACACAATAATAGTTAAAAAAATATGAAAAAAGGCTTGAAATATTTCCCTCAATGTGTGATCAATAGGTACACAAATTTGTTTTTCTAAAAGGGAAAGAAAATATTCAACTTTTCACAATCTTAAAAGTCTTTTTAGAAAGAAAGACCCCCTTTGTTGTCCAATTAGCTGTCTAAAAGAGGGTCCCTCAATTTTCTAACGCCGTGAGGACAGATTTGTCTGCTGTCGTCGTTTAATTTTTTTTTATATACTATGGGTAAGTACCAGGATAGTCAAAGAGCGATATTTTTATTTAAATCATTGAGATTTTTTTATGTTTTACAGGTCTCTCTGTCATTACTCCCCCCAGTCGTGGTAGGTGGACACTTGGAAAACAAAAACAAATTCTGCTGGAGGTTTCTTTATGTAGAGTTGTTCTTTTCTACAGTCGCCACAAGCTTTCAGGAGTCAGGAGTTACTGCAAAACAAACGCTTTCAACTATACTTGGTTTAGTCAGCTGAGTTTCCTAGGATAACTTTAAGAAACAACAACGAAAATCACATGTACTGAATTTGAATCTGAACTTATTTATTGGAATAACTTAAATCTGGCTCGGGTGCAAAATTTAAGAATCGCTTTCAATCAAATCTGAATAATTGAAATGCTCCTTGTGATCCAAGAGTTTGAATTTATGGCTGGATCTTGTGTGTGTGTGGGGGGGGGATAACTATAAAGTCCAAAGCCTTGTTTGCATTTGTATAAACGTTTGCATCTGTAGGGATAGCATCAATGATGCATTTCAGAGCCATCATTACAACCTTGGCTGTCAGGAAGTTTCGTCAGTGTTATACATATAGTTCAGCCATGTGCGTTAGACTATGGTGCTCTTTAACATACAATTAAATGAGCAAATAGTTTTGGTTTCTGAACTGTTGCTTAAGAGCTAAAGGGTGTGTTGAGCATTTTCATACTTTTATGCATCTCAAGTAGTTACAACACTAAAGACGACACGAACCTTGGGGCCCGTGTCACTAACAGATAACACTTGTCAAACAGGATGTATATCGTGACCGTACACAACAAACAAACGAGCCAGACTTCGATAGCCACCAGCCTCCATGAGACCATGACACGCCAAGCTGACTGCAAATCACCTGGAAATGTATTGATCCGACGTAAGCTAGCATGTATAGCTTGATATGTCATTGTGGATTTAGACCAAAAAGTAGGCATTGTGGGGTTTAGACAGGCGTCGTTTACAAGCTTAGTCGAAATGTAATAGTTTATATCGACTTTACAGCAAGGTAACCGGACAGCTAAGAAGCTAGCTGGTTTCCGCCATTGTTTTTGATTATCGAGACGGGGGATGGGTGGAACTGCAGCTACTACGGTGCTAAGCGGGTTAGCCTGCTGCAGTGCTAAAATGTCGGTTATCTACTGGCATGCTAATATTGCTACTGTGGAAATGCTACCTTTCTGACAGTTTAAACATTTAAGTTTACCGTATAAACTTTTAGAGAAATGGTTTATATCTGACACCGAGCTAAAAAGAGGGGAAGCGATATGCTTCAGTTGAGCTAGCATGCCCCCCTCCTTCCCCACGGTGGGCCTAGCTCACCCAGCGGAGGCTTTTCTGACATGTTTAACAAGCAGCGCGGTCTGCTGATGAAACGAAACCAACCAAAAACGTGGAGACCTCTCAAACCAGACCAGGACCCTTAAACGGTCCAAATGTGAAAGTCTTGACCGGGTTCACTCCACAGAGTTCCCCCGAGGAGTGGGAATTAGAAACGACGTCACAGCGGAGCCGAGAGGCAAACGCTGGCCGTGAGCGGAGCGAGAGCAACGGCGGCGGCTGGCAGCGGAGACTCCTCTCTGGACAACTTTTACCTCCAAATCTCTGCCCTTATTCTTGAAATTCTTCAGTCGCTGGTTGTCCAGTTTCTCGTTGTCAGCCATGTTAGCGGTTCTTGATAATGTTGAATACAGTTATGTTCTTGAATTTAGCTGATGAGCTACCCCCTTTTCTGGTTCCCTTTTCACAGCCTTTCGTTAGCAGACTATTTTTTGCTGCTGTTTCCGCGGTGCATACTGGGAATGCCGGTGGAGGAGGGCTCTCAGGGCAGCCTGGTTCTGGCGTAAAGGAAGGGTGGGGAAACCCCCCTCACTCTCATTGGTTTCTCCGCTCACGTCTGAGTGCTGGGAACACCTTACTCTATCATAGACAGAGGCCACGCGATCATATTAAAATATTTATATATGATACACTAATTAGATATGTGCAAAAATAAGAACAGAGGTGCACCGAAATTAGTGATTCAGTTTTAAAAAAGTGAAACTAGCGTTTATTCCTTTCTTTTAATTCAGTCAAGAAGAAAAAAGTTTCATAAGCATTTTTTTTATTATAGAATAAAATCTGCTAAGTTACAAAAAATAAATAAATGTATATACGTATGTATGTGTGTGTGTGTATATACTGTATATATATCTTTTCAATGAAATCAGTGACAACAATATAAATCTTTATATAGTCCTTATTTAAAAGAAAGGTAAAACAAAGCTTTTTACTTAATAGCAATGTAAGAGCTGACAGAAATCGTTTTTTTGCAAGTAAGACGAAACAAAAATGCTTGGACATTATACCTCGAGGATACTGTCATTCATATTCACAGGCGTGGCCACACTCACATTTATCAGCACCTTGTAATTATTTGTGAAAAGCCTTTAGTATAATTCCAAAACACAATAAAAATTACATTTTTAATCATTTTAATGTTTTAAAAATAATTTTATATCTGTATAACACAAGGGGAAGACTAAACCAGATTAGTGATGTTAGGAGTTAAGGATGCAACCGTTAAGCATGTTACAATAGTTTATACATGTACTATTTAGTGTAGGTTTAGTTGGTGATCTTTGCAGTTTGACACAGTTTAAATAAAGTACAGCCTGCATCAATGAGAAAATGCCAGCAACTGTTAATAGTCTGATACTTGGATTTTGTTTATTAGATGTAAGGATAGATAGTTGAAAATACTAGTACCATACATATTGACGTTGTTTTTTATGACACTTTTCCTCTAAATAAATCAGATACCAGAATCATTTTGGTTAATATTCCACAGATGAAGATGCTAAGTCTGCACCACAATGAGATGTAAGTCCATGCATATTAACTCTGATGTTAATGTTTACATCATTATTCAGCCCTACAGATGCCTTGCTTTGTGCAGATAATAGGCACAAAAGAGCAACACTGAAACTTAAACATTTCATAAAACAGGGTGAATAGACCCCATTACCTGCCAAAGAGAATTGCTTGTTTAAGTGCTGTGAAACTAAAGCCTTTGGATCTCATCTTCGCCCTAATGTCCTCTTCAGTCTGTCTGAGAGGAGTTTTCATCAGATAGACCATTCTTCTAAAACCTTCTTGTAGACCCAGGCCTGTCATGGCTGAACAGGGCTGGATGAACCACGCCCTGCCTTCACAGACTCTCCTCAAGTCCAGTTTCTGGCAGAGTATCTCTGGGCTCAGAGCACCCGGAAGGTCCTGTTTGTTGGCCAGAATCACAAGAGGTACTCCTTTCAGACTGTGGTACTTCAGGATCTAAAACAGAAAGAAAGGGGATAAGAATAATGAAATAATGCTATTTAAAGTATAAAACAAAAAGACATCTATCCACTTATGAGACACTCGTCTTTTTTTGTACTTTGAACCTTTTATGGTCGGAACCTGTAATTACAACAACTGTTTTGTCTCGGTCACTCCATTAAGTCCTTGCCGTGATATAATGCTTGCTTGTTTGGGTTTATTTTTAATTATTCAAATCATTAATAAATAGAAATCAGTTTGATAAATCCAAACACATAAACCTTGGTAACATTGACTACCAGCTCTTAGTTCTTCTTAAATTCTTCTCATTTCACTTTAATTGTAATCGGTGTATATATTATCCCAAATAGATCTTAATCCTGAGAAACATGTAAACCCTTCTTGAGTTTTAATTTGTGACAGAGATAGCTCAGTGAATTTTTAAAAGTATCTCTCCTCCTTCATTTTAATATTAAAAGTTAGACTCATTTATGAAAATTAGTATAATTTAACCTGTGATTCACTGCCACATAGTTTAATAGATCATTTTAGGTTTGATAGTTAAAAACTGTTGGCTAAACCGCAAATGAATGGTTGAGAAAACTGAAACCGCTTTAATAATCTATGAATGAATTTATTTACCCCTTTAATAAAAAAGTATGAAATCCCATCTAAAGTAAGCTGTATTTTAAGTTCTTCTAATCAAAAAGGAGCAAATACATATTGACAGATTGAATTACCCGATAGAGCTCCTTTCGGGCCTCGTCCAGCCGCTTCTCATCCCTGCTATCAACCACAAAAACTAACCCAGCTGTGTCCAAGAAGTGGTGCTTCCAGTGGGGCCTCATCCTCCTCTGGCCCCCGACGTCCCATACCGTCACTCCAGGGCTCCTCCTGTCCGTCTCCAGCATCTCCACGTTGAAGCCCACAGTGGGAACGGTGACAACGCGTTCGTTGTACTTGAGCTTATAGAGCAGGGTGGTCTTCCCTGAGCCATCCAGACCCAGCATAAGGATCTGTACTTGTTTCTTTGGCTTGGATCCATGCATACCCATGTCTGAAGAGTGTAATTTATATATAAACTATGCTGTCTGCAGTCTGAGATCTGTGCCTGGCTGTGTCTAAAGTCTAACCAGGACTAAATGATCCCTCCCCTCTACCGAGATACATCCGTTGCTTTCGGTAAAGCTATTTATATCATACATGACAATGCAGCTAACAGGGACGGCATGCAGGCCTTTAGCCAGCAAAGTCACTGCAGACCCGCTGCACCTGTCCCAGGTCATCAAACACAAAACCAGGTTTGTATCGCTTACTGGCTCCATGCTCAAAGTGTTGACATCATGGTTATATTTTGGTTGCAATGGCTGAGAGATAAATCCGATTTAAGTAGATCTACAGAATGCTTTTGTATGGAGAACTTTTTAAAAAGAAATAATGGATGTATATAAAGACTGCAGTTGCTCCAGTATGAAACATCTTTGTTAGGAAAGGATTGTGAAAACAGTTCCTTAAATACATGCAGGGTTTCATTCCCCCCTTGAAAACATTAACTTAAGTGTATTCTATTAGAATTTCATTTGACAGACAGTTACAAAGAATGAGGCTTCTTGAGATGTTCAAAGTTTGTAACATTGATTTATAACCTAACCACAATTTAGGTTCCTTTAGTTTTCGCTAATTTAATCTCTAATATTGCTGCTATAAGATTAAAACCATAACTGAAATAAAGTTGTTAGACTTTTTCACATTTAGCCAATTATTTCAATTGTAAATGGATTAGTGATTTTGAAAGAGCTTTTTATTAGAAGCTGTCTTATTGTTGAACACAAAAGAATATGTTTAATGCTTTATACATTAGTTTAAAAATAAAAGAGATGGAAACACAGCAAAAGCATTGCATTTATTATTTTCTTATGACTTTATTAGAGCTCCCTTGCCCTGTCCAGGATTAAATGTGCATTACATTTAAAAGATTTTTTGGGGGGTGATGATTCATAACATTTTCCAAACACAATCATGTTTGTCATTTAAGCTACAATTAACCTGCATTAAAAAAAACAATAACACAAAATGACAATCATTGCTTTAATGACACCATTATGATTTACAACTTTAAGTTCATAAAAATCAAGAAAAACAAAAACCAAATGCCACAGACATTCTGTTAGATACATTATCATGATTATTAAGGAAAACACGTGAAGTTTCATATGGTTTTTTTGTCTGTGTAGCAAACAGCATGTTTGGGTGATAACACACTCCCAGTATTTACATTCATCTTTTAGTCCCATGTCTCTCAGAGACGGTCTTCGATGTTTGAATTTACAAGATACGACAGCGAGGTGGAGTCTTGTGTGATTAAAAACAATGAAGCAGGAGGACAGTTTTGGCTGCAGAACATAAGGCAACAGCAACATAAAATATTCATAAATCTGTAACTCAGTTCAACTTTAAACTTTTGTCTTGGAAAAAGGAGAAACTGTATTTAAGCTTTCAGTATAACATTTAATTTATTGTAGATGTAAC
>JAUZNJ010040145.1:0-10469 GCA_034780135.1 Jordanella pulchra | reverse complement strand
CTCTTTTTTTTTTTTTTTTTTTGGCCTTTTTACAGCACTAGTGGCCCGTTTTTTTTTTCTGATAGCAGGCTGACAGGAAAGGGGGCACGAGAGAGGGGGAGAGACACGCGGGAAAGGACCACAAGCCGGATTCGAACCTGGGTCGCCCGCGTCGAGGACCAAGGCCTCCGCACATGGGCTGCGCGCACCAACCACTGCGCCACCTGCACACCCTAGTATTAGGTACTCTATTCCAACTTCCCACTCTACTGGTTAACGTATATGCTCCTAACTTTGAAAACCCGTGTTTCATGAACAAGTTGTTTGAAATTCTACCCTCTTTAAATGATTGTGTTTTGATTTTTGGAGGAACATGAACTGTACTATTGACCCCCAATTAGACCGTTCTAAACCTGTTCTGACCCAATCTTCAATGGCTAGAACCCTACACAGTTTCATGCTAAATAATGGTTGTGTTGATGCCTGGAGATCTCGCAATTCAAGCAGTAGGCAGTACTCCTTTTATTCACATGTTCACCAGACGTTCTCACGTTTAGACAATTTTTTTGTAGATGCTAAACTCATGCCTAAAGTATCAAATGTTACATATCACCCAATCATTATTTCAGATCACGCTCCAGTCTCTCTCGATCTTCAGATTTCGCCTGGACCTCGCTATCCCTCTTGATGGCGATTCAACACTTCACTATTATCAGATGGTAAATTCCACAAATTTATTACAGATGCAATAGAGGATTTCATTACCTTTAATGACTCTGAATCCAAACCAATCTCTAGAGCGCTCCTGTGGGATTCTTTGAAGGTATATTTACGTGGTCAGATAATTTCATATGCTGCACATGTTAGAAAACTGAGAAGCTCAAACATTCAGAAGCTTACTTCTGAGTTGGAATTGCTTGACCAACAACTTGCAACCACCCCATCTGAGAGTCTTTCTAAGCGTCGATTAGTCTTACAAACCGAGTTGGACCTTATCACAACTTACGAAGCAGAGCGCCTTTTGCTTCATTCCCGTGCTAGGTACTATGAATATGGCGACAAGTCTAGCAGATTGCTTTCTCACCAATCACGCCGTCAAGCCACTTCATGTTTAATACCTCGCATTAAAGATAGATCGGGGGTCCTGCAGGAGGACATGCAGGTTATTAATTCGTTTTTTTCATCTTTTTATGAGTCCCTATGTAAAAGTGAACTTCCACCAGATTTGACTGATATGCATACATTTCTGGATGAGCTTCAGTTTCCTTCTTTAAACTCAGAACTGACTGACCTTATTGAAGCTGATCTGACTGTTCAGGAGTTAAATATTGCCTTACAAAATATGCAAAACAACAAAGCTCCAGGACCCGGTCAGTTGAATTTTTTAAAGCATTCCATGCCAAACTTATCCCATTGCTTCATTCTGTCTATGTTGAGTCTTTATCGATAGGCTCATTTCCCCCCTCCCTTAGACAGGCTTCTATCAGTGTTCTCTTAAAGAAGGACAAGGATCCCGACCTCTGTACTTAATATACGCCAATTTCTTTAATGAATGTGGACACAAAAATTCTCGCAAAGGCTCTGGCACAGAGACTCGATCGAGTTCTCCCCTCAATTATCTCCAAGGAGCAGACTGGCTTCATAAAGGGGCGTCAACTTTATTACACTGTCCGCACCTTGTTAAATGTCGTTTATTCGAGGGAGACAACAGCTGCGCCTGAGGTTGTCATATCATCGGGTAGAATGAAGTTACTTGTCTGCCGTTCTAACTAAAATTGGAGTAGAGAAAAATTTTATATCATGGATACGCCTTCTTTATACACTGCCCTGTGCCAGTATTATTACAAATAACAACCGGTCCAAATACTTATATGTTTCTGGGTCTTATAATCAAAATGCTTCTTTTGTATCATGGGACCATTCAACAACAACAACAAAACAGGAAAACAGAGTTTGAGCTGTAGCAGACCTCTTCCAAATCAAAGTTTTTGCCTGTTTAATATGTTTATGGTGCAGTTCTAAGAAATTCTACATCAGTAAAAGTTCATGGGGGTACACACTAATGCAAAAACTATTATGAAGAGCAGTGACAGTGACTAATGTGTAGCATGTGGTATTAACTATTATGAGCCCACATTAATCATTTAAAGGCCTATCTGAGTCAGAGGTCAAGTAAGAAAATAAAAAACTAAATAATACCTGCTTTTTTACATAGAGCTTAGAGAAATAACCACAACAGATGAGTAGAATTTAGATGTGGTGTCAATGTTTGGTCGGATGCGGGGGTTAGGGAAGCAAAATATAAAGAGCAGGGGATGGAGAAGGATGGGGCACACCCAGGATATCACTGGATTAACCACTTCTTAACTAGTGCAGAACAGAAACAATTGTTTTGAAAAAGTCAAACTGTTTTTAGTTATATGAAAATTAACTATAATCAGTCATATTCACGTGTGCATTCTGTGTCTACCGACAACCTAATATAGATTTCCACTTAACATGGCTAAAAGCAGATGAACTATTTCTTTCAGCTCACAAAGACACACATTTGCACACATTTGAACACCCAATTTGTCATGCATTGACTCAGAACATTTTAAGATTAGGCACTAATGCAGAATCAATGCTTATGTTTGACCTGTTCATAAAACAGCATGAAAAAGCGATTATGGTTGGGACTAAGCCTAATTGTGTGTGTAATCAAAGGCTACAATATAAAAGCATGGAAGCTACATACTTTGCCCCATGTGTCAACACACTGTGGGAAACAGCTTTACAAATGTGTGCTCTGTGAGAAAAAGGATAACAAAAATAACGTTCTGTTGGCTTGAGTCTCTGGTCAGAAATATCAGGTAATTTGATCGAGGCACCAGATTAATTCTACAAACATGTAAACAGGTTGTTCATAAAGTAAAACATTGGGTGTCACATTTCAGAGTCCTAATTTACTCTAAAGAAAGTATTTACAACTATACTAAGTCTAAATCTGCTAAAGTGTTGGATTTAATAGTGAAAAATTTGACAGCCATGCAAATGTTTACTCTATATGGTGTCGATTACCCATCAGTCTCTGAGAGGTCTTCCTGATTTTCACACTAAAATGAGTCAAATAACTCTTACAAGTTGACATTGGCTATAGAGTAATTTTTAGACTCATTTGGAGTGGGACCAAATGTTATCTAAAAAAGCGTTAAATTTAACTCTGACATGAAAGGTAAATTACAAAACACGCTGCAAGACATCAACAAAGTTATTTTTTTCTGGAAACTGTAGATGGTTTGGGGTCTTATATTAAAAATATATAATTTTAAAAAATTAAATATTGTGTCACCTAATTATTTGTCCCATAAGGCATCTATAGATGCTTGAGTAAAAACATCATCTAGTCAGGTAAGATGTAGATGTGAGAAAATTGATCATCCATGGTCAGTGCTTCTGAGGATTTTTTCTTGTTGTTCTCATATTTATTATACTTATTTAAAAAAAAAGAAAATTAAAATCAATAAATAAATATCTTACCTCTCCTACAAGTGCAGTATTTCCATCTGACTCATAGACCCATGCCCACTTTGCAGTACCACGATCATACGACTCATATGGAGCTCCCCCTACCCTTTTGCTGGTGGCAATTGCAGGGTCCTGAAGAAAGAAGGACATTTAAAATTGTGACAAGGATGTGATAAATCATCGACAAATGCATCTTTAATTTGCAAAATAAAACAAAATGCAGATTGGCATTTTCATAATGTTACAACCCTCTAATATGGTTGTAATACATACAAATTGGAAATTGGTTTTATTTTCTTAAACTAATTTTCATTCAACATATACACTTAAAATTATTTTTATTTTATGTGAGTTTGTACTTGATAAATATGATGCATTTTTATAGATAGCAAACCCGAAACTGGCCGTAAAAAGAAGTACGTGTAATTTACAATAAACGTTAAAATTTGCCAGATTAATCTTTAAATACTCATTCCAGTGTTTGATTTATGTACAAATATTGCGAGCAGTGGATTGTTCTTACCAGGATGAGGATGTACCTCTGCCCCTTTTCATGGAGGTAGTCAGCAAACTGTGGCAGCTCCTTAAATTTCTCTTTGTCATAGGTGAAATCCTTCTTTTCTTCCATGTAGTCTATGTCAGTGTATTGAATATCCTGCAGGGCAAAAGAAGTAAATCTAATAAAATATCTGTAATATATGTCTTCATTTTTCCACTTGATATTTATTTTTTCTTCAATTGTATTTTTTTACAGTGATGCATCAAACTAAAGGAGAAATTATATTGTCTGCTACAGTTCCCTCTTTGTGTCAATTAACCAGTTCCTAACACTATGTTAAAATATCTTAGAACAATGTCTTAGAACTCTTTAGTGACACTTTTGGTGGTGAGTTTATAAAGCAGAAGAAAGTTTTATGTTATTTTTTTTATTTCCTTGTTTGGCAAACAATGAATTAGAACTGAATTTGTCTGTTTCATAAGATGGTTTTTCAAAAAATGTAATCAAAATATGATATAAAAGGAAGGAGGGAACTAATGTAACTGCTGCATTGTGCACTCTTCTTTACATCATACTTTTGAAAGCAGAAGCAACAAGTCTAAAGGTGTTTATTTCAACTCAGGATGTTTTGTGGGAAATAAACATTGTGGCTGCAAACATTTCAAATTATGTTTGATGTTGAACAGGGTTCTTTTAATATAGATCACAGCATGTTGGAGAAGCTTACTGTAGAATCTAAGATAGGATAAATTACAAGTTACTACTTTCTGTTTAGTATAGACAAATATTGAGCTGAAGAGCCTTGTTAAAATGTATCACAATGGAGGCTTTATTTTCAATTAATCACCACAAAGGTTTAATAAAGGCTTTTGTTTTTTTTCCTGTGAGTGGCTACTTGTTTCCAATATTTAATACTTTTGTAGATTTCTGAAACTGTATTGATTTTGTGTTTTTGTGTTTATGTTGATACACATAAAGAAAGGCCCTGTAAAAGTATTTCATAAGCATTCTGCAAATATCTTATTAAGTCTTTATATATTTTTATATAATGTATTATTTACTACGAGGACATCTTACAGCTGCTCTGCGAAACCCAACTTTAGATCACATGTCCAGGTGTTTCGAAAGTCTGCCAGATGTTCATTTCTGATTACATCCGCCTTCAGACATATTAAGAAAAACTTTGTTGACATCTTATCTGGTTTATCTGATGCTACTAAAGCATATCTGTCTGTACAAAATGACAGTAATCAGTTCAAGCCTATTGCCTGAACATGTGAGAAAGATGTAGGTATTTTTCTTTTTTTTAATAATACACAACTCCAATCAAGATTTTGAATGGTAAAACCAATTAAATTAAATTTTGCCTGACTTAAAAGGATTTTTAAAAAGTACATGGGATAAATGTCTTATTTATATAAAAAAATATATATTTTCAGTGTCACTCACTATCATAAGCGACACCAAGATGAGAAGTGAGGTTCATTTTCCAGGAAATGTCAACCAGAACAGGTATTTATCATATCACTTAGTTGGAACAAGATAATGGAGTATTTTTAACATTCAGTTGAGGATGAATGAGATAATAAAAGGAACCAGGTCGATTGATCTTTGATCAGTGCTAACATCGGTGGACGCTTGAAAAATTGTGGCTCCTGGATTGAACCTATACAGGCCAGAATACTCTCCATTATTTGACAGAGAGCTGGATTACCCAATCTACGCTAAAGGCCATCCCTATCACTCAGGCTGTCTGTTGTACTCTTGCTCCAACCTTCATATCACGTCCTCACACATAGTGTAGTGGCTAGAATCTCTTGCCTCTGGAAGTACACAGGTGTTTGAATTCAAAAACAGGTTTACAAGGTGAGTTGCCTCTATTTCCTTTCCTAGAAGCTATGAAGGAGTGGTAACAGTAGAATAAGAAGGTCAGATTTTTCTTTTTTTTGGTTCCTGGCATTGCCAAAACTTTGCGTTCAGTTGTAAAATCTAGATTTATAAAATATTTTTTTTCTCAGTGTTGCCAAAACAAAAAAGACAACTGTTTGGTGTTAAATGGGATGTTATGTTTCCACTCTAAGCCATGTCATTATCAGTGCTTTACACCTTGCATATCTAACTTAATGAGGGTTTATTATTTACGTACATTGGGACACTAAAAGCTGTAAAAACGAATTATAACCATATATGACTGTTGTTAAAGCTGAACTATAGATAACATATTAGTTACCATGCCAAGCATGTGTAAACATTTAGTATAATCACATTATCACATATAAAAGCTGAAATACAAAATGTTTTCCGTATTCAAAAATAGTAAAAAGAGATCTGAATGATAATTTTTGAAACTATTTTAGTTAAAAATGATCCTGAAAAAATACTGAAATAGGGTGGGAGAAGAAAACATAAAAAGTTAAAAAAAAGAAAAGAAAAAAAAACATGGATTGAAAGAAAACCAAATCTTACATATGGAAGGTCCACAGCACGATTCCTCTCCACTGTCTTCTTCACTTCTTCAAGGGTAGTGTAGTTCCATCGAGAAAGCTGGAAGCCCAGGGACCAGTAGGGAGGCATGACAGGCTTACCGATGAGCTACAGAGCAGGGTTGGGTATGATCATATAGTTGTACAGTTTTTACAGTGCTTAATGTAAATATAGACTAATCTACGTAAAACAAATTAATAATACCTCGAGGAATTCATAAACCACATGCTCTGGTGTGTCACCAAATACAATGTAGAAGTCAAGGATTCCTCCAATGGTCCTGTAGGTGACTGCTGGGGCAGGCTGCAAAGTCACCTCTGAATAAAACAACAGAAAAAGATCCATGAGATACATACTGTGTAAACTCCACTGGTGTCTTAAAAATTATTAGAATAGAAAAAGGTATAAAAAACTTTTCCTTTAAATGTGGTTCAACAATACGATTGAAATTCTTATTGCTTTTCAATCTACTTCAGCTGTTCATTCTTTTCTTAGATTCGTTCTCACAGATCTTTGATTGAAGCAGCAGAGCCTCTATTTGAATCACCGGGATGAGGTATAACTTTTGCTCATGGGTTGAGTCATTGTAACTGACCTTTTTTCCCTGTTAATATAAGTGTGTAAACCATTTTCCCGTTGATTTGTGTGAACAAACATGCTAGTACCCTCAGCCACTTCTTGTTGTTTGTCATGTTCCGGTTTTAAACTTTTACTTTTTTGTTGGATGAAAAGACTTAAAGTATAGTGGCCTTCGTGACTTCTGAAATTTCATTGGAAATATGCCTTATTGCTTAATGGCATCTTCTATTGTTTTCCTCTTTTGAAGAGTGGCTAGGATAAATATGCATTTTTTTTATGTCATATTTATACCCCACAATAAACAGATAATCAGGAAATACTGATTACGTTTTCGGAACAGACTTATCAACTCAAAACTTATGTATTGATTTCTCTAAAGGCTGCACGTGAATTTCTAGAAATGTTCTTTTAAGCCAGTATGAAAAGCCTGGACTTAATAAATGTAGTGAAATTAAAGTAGGATTTTTCATAAATCTTCATGGTTAGATTATTCTACTAAAACAACATAAAGAGTGCCTTATGCCTGTTGTTTTATCATGCACATGACAACTGCAGGAACATGTAGACTCTGCCCTTAAACACACTGCTGCTTTTTCATACTGTTTTTTTCTTGGTCTCTGTGAACATCCCTGAGGAGAGTGAAACACATAGACAAGTGTGTATCGTGTGTGTACATGTGTTAGTGTTTATCTTTACCCATGGCATTGCTGTTCAGCAGAAACACCCCAAATGACTTTCCACTCTCATCTTCCAGACAGAGGAAGAAGGGATAGTGTCCATAGAGATTGTGTGTTCCCTGCAGGGAGAAAGGATGAAGGGATGTGGGGGAAAACGCTTTGAATTGCAGGAGGGATGTAGGAGACTCATTGCAACTGAAGGGGGGGTAAGTATGTTGCGTAATTAGATCATGAGACATTCAATTAAAACCCTTTGAGAAGCAAAATGCAAACATGTAGAGGTCACACACATGCGCAATTGCATATATACTTCAGAGTTAATTGGTCTTGCAGAGACACGATTAACATTTTTCATCTTCATCAACAAAGTTGTGACTGTGTGCGCAAGTCCTTACCCCATTGGGGAAAGCATCTCTGGTAAAAATGGGCCAAGTTCTCCAGTTCATGTCATGTCGATACCTTTGATGTACATGTTCACCCAGGCCGTATACGTAGTGAGATGGGAGCTTAGCAGACAGCTGTATGTACTGGTCCGCAAACACAAGTGGAGCCATAGTGGTGTCAAACCTGAAAGTGTTTAGAGAAGAAAGAAAAGCACAGATGTAAAAGATTTTGATGTGAAAATTGGACTGGTGAGTGGAGATAAATGTGATAAAGAAAACAAGAGTACACAGTTGTGAGAGGAGAGAGCAGAATTAGACAAGTAATTGTGGAGGAATTATTACAAAAAATAAAAATAACCGGCAAATAACAGAAAAATAACCGGCAATCTCTTCAAGCTATAATATGCCTTCTGGGTAGCATTTCTTCAACATGAGACATGAACTGGTAGTTCATATACTGAAAGTACAAACAGCTGTCAAAACCTACAAATAAGTTGTGCATGCACTAAATATACTTTGTAAATGAGTAATCATAATAAATGTGGTAGAAACAAAGAGTGTTTGTTATCAGTCATCATGATTGGTTATATAACAGTCAGTGCAATACTGACCCTGTAAATAGACATATCTTTTTTATAAGAACCTTTCATTATAACAATAGAACACCCACATGGCAGCTACACAGGCTGCCTGCAGAGCAGAATCACGACTTCCCTGCGTGCACAACCAGTACCTGGATTTAAAAATTGTCGGTATTGGTGCAATTAGATACCACAATCAGCTTTTATTGATCATATAGTCCAGTTTCTAATACTTTGAAAGTAAATATTTAAGCCTAATTGCCACTCGGTACTTCCATTCATTGTTATCAACTTGATAATGTGTACTCTTATCGTTGTCGTTGTCAGGACATCATGTCAGATTTGTGCAAGGTAAATAGTGAAATCCTCCTAATGTTCAACTTAACTGCTAATGTAGCACATTCACTTTGTACATTTTAAGATCAACTAAACAGTTGATAAAGATGCCTAGACACGATTTGAATACGCAAAATGACCACAAAATCAGTTGAAGCTACAAGAGTATTCCATTTCAGCAACTAATCACGAATGCAATATCAAGTCTCCTAGTTCAAAGTGAAAGGATGTGTTGGAAATTCACAGATAGGGCATGACATTAGTTTGTGCTAAAGGTTGGGACGTGACCTCTGGATGATTGTGCACTTGTGTTTTACTCCCTGGGAGTGGAAATTAGGTTTATTTAGTTTGGTTTTACAAAATTCAGTTCTGTAAACAAGGCATATTGGTAATTCTATATCAATGAATTCCATGGAATTCAAAGCATCCAACTTTGGTTGGATCGATGGATTGCCATGTGTTTTTAGGGGCTAAACAAAAACTAGGAAAGACTGCACTGAGTGAGGTGACTCAAAATTGACTAACAACTACATTTTATTTGCTACTGGTGTACTTTTCACTTTGGAAAATAACTACTTTAAATTTATACAAATCTGCTGTTTGTAATTAGAATGCTTGAATTTAAGTTGAAGTACAACCTATAAATATATTTTTTGTGGATAACACTTTAAAATGATTTTTAAACTGTGTTTAATGGGGCAAAATGTAAAGGTAGCCTGTAAAGGACTTTAGATGTTGTGGTTGTTCTATGATTAATTTTTAAAGTAATGACATCCCTTTAGTTCTGCATCATATCTATATGGTGCTTATGAAAGCATACTTTAATATTAAATAAAAACGACAGACCAAATGCCTTTTCTTTGAAAAACATTTTTAAACTAAAGAAAAGTGCAGCTCATGTTTGTACAGTCAGATTGTTGTAGATTCTGGCCTAAAGACAGGCAAATATAGTCACGGTTCTTAAAATTTCACCCTCAACATTTTTGAAAGGATAAAATTTGTAAAATACATGGGTAACATATGCTTAACCAACCAATTGACTGGAAATTGAACTTATTAGAAATATAACATAAAATCTTATTTTTGAGTGTACGCATCACTCCTCACATGACTGCATACAGGAAAGAGAGGTATTTGCCCATGCTAAAAGTTTCCTCTGCATAGATGTTTTCTTTAATGTAAGAAACTGAATTAGGTAGTTGTGAGATCTCACAGTTATGTTGTAATTGTAGGTTATCATATAGTTAAAAGCATAGCTGTACCTGCGTAATTGCTTCTTTAATGATATCTTAGTATCTCATAGTATACAATGCTAGACATATTGGTAAGTAATAGTCTAAAGTAATTATGTTTTTTCAAGGCCCTAAAGCAGGGGTCTCAAACTGGTTCCAGAAAGGGCCGTGTGGCTGCTGGTTTTCTTTCCACCCAAGCAGTAGCACACCAG
>JAUZNJ010040144.1:0-10469 GCA_034780135.1 Jordanella pulchra | reverse complement strand
TACCAAGAAAAATTCCTAGTTTGTGAACTCCTTCACTAACAATGGCAATAAACCTTATTCTGATTCTGATTCTGATTAGTCTAATGTCATTGATGGAGATTAAAGTTGAATAGATACCTCCTTACATTTTAGACACTTATCTGGAGCAGTATTGACACAGAGCGTAAAGGAAGGGAAGAGTCACATTAGGAAGGAATGAAAAGAACTTTAAAAATCATGACTGAAACACCTAGGAAAGTCAGACAGATAACATGTTACCATAATTCAGAGAAAAGCGCAAATTAAAGCCTTTTTAAAGACAAAATAATCTTCCACCAGCATTGATCTATAGCGACAAACTTAAAGATATGTTTGAATATATTTTTAACTAATCATGTGCAAAAAAATTAACAAAATCCAAAAAAGAGTTAAGATTCCAGCAAAATAATAAAAAAACTAGAATGAAGCTATGTATCGTTGTGTAAGAAAAGAGCTAATTTGCTTAGTAAATTTAATAAAAACAAATATTGAGCATTAATTTGCATCCACCGAGAGTTATTGTCTCTTTCTGTGGTCTCAAATGATTTCAGATTGTTTCTTTCCTTATAATTTAGAAACATAGGGATGAGCTTTTGCATTTGGGTAATAAACTGATATTTGACTTTGACATCTTTAGCACATTGGAGTTGTTATTAGTGTATAAGTATATTCTTGGAAACACAATGGATAACACAGTTTAAATATAATCAAGCGGATCTTTTCAAAACTATTTACAACTTTAAAGTTGTATATATAACCCGAACTATTCAACTAAAAGTCAAACAGGTATTATTGAGCTTCAATAATCTGGTTTTGATATGGGCATTTGCCTAAAACTTTCCCAGTGTTACAGTTTTGATTGAGTTGTTCCTCCCTTTATATTTCTAAAGTTCACAACTGCCTGCTGAATCAGTTTAACTTTAAATAACCTTCAGTTCCTTTCAGTGTCATTTCATTGCCACAGTTCTTTTCCCCAAAGCCATGGTTTCCAAAGCAGGATCAGAGAGTCTTTGCGTTAAAAGGTCTCAAGAGAAAGTATTAACACTTTTCCAAATTGTTGTGCCAGATTTTTTTTATGGTCTGATAATACCAAACTTTAAACATGACCCAAATTCCTTCATCTTTTTTCCTAAAACAACACCATGCCTGTTTTATGGGGTGGTGGCAGCAACAAGCTGTCAAGTTTTTATATAGATGAAGAAAATAATACATTCAGGTAACAGCTTACGGGGAAAGAGGAAGAATTATTTGTCAGCAAAACATTCAATCTTAATATATATTCAAACTAGCTAGATAAAGCAAAACAGATTGAATGGCTTAGACAAAGTCCAGACCTGAAACTGATAGAAGCTTTTTAAAGAGGGCTTTGGACGAGAGATGTCCTCATAGTCTCATAAATTTGTTGAAGTTTTATTAGCAAATATTGCCAAATCAAGAAAGAAGTGGATAAAAACCTACCAAACAAGACAAAATGCATGAACAATAATCAAAGTGTACTTTAACAAGGTAATAATTCAAGGGTGCATCTAGTCAAACAACTACGGTTTTTAAAATTGTTATCATGTGTAATTTAATGTCAAATAAATAAGTTTGTTTTCTGCCACATTAAGAGTGGCCACATTTTTTAAGATCACAGAGTTCAGTAGTTAAATAAAACTGTGGACATTTTAAAGATCCTTTTTTTCTTACTGTTTTAAAACCTTTTTTATATATATATATTTTTGGTCTTGCTGCTGTATGTGGTATGTTGTACATTTGCTTTCAGAAACAAGCAAATAAATCTCACTAGGTTTCAAACTCATCTTTAAAAGAAAAGAAAAAGAATGTACTTTTAAAGCAGTTATATAACCAAATATTCCCTCAGGGGCACTGTTGGTAAAATCCTAAACACATCACCCACAGACATGATGAAGGTTATAGGAGGTCTATTCTGACTTCAACGGATGATTAAAGCTTGCAGCGTGTTGGCAATAAGCATTTCATTGTTTTTCCACCTTTTACACTGAGTGAAAAGACATATGCTATGGTGTTATATTGAATTCAGAAGGGTTTTTTTTAATCCTACTCGGCAAACAACTGGAAATGCTAAAATTGGGAAACTCAATAAGAGCATAGTATATTATCTGTTTGAAAGTCCGCGCCAGACATATTTTCTGTCGCATCCACAAATCCACATTTATTACAACCCGAGATCGGTAATGGAGACCATATGGAGCCAGGCCAGGCCGAGCTGTGTGTGCTATCGAGCCTTCCTAAGCCCATCAGGAAGATGTGATAGTCTGTTAGTGCAGCAGTTCAGCAAAGCAGCAGATAACAGCATGTCTGTCAACTGTCAGCCTGGCAGCTGAGTGGCAGAAACAGGAAAAGCTCATTCTTTCCCTTCTCTGTGACGCACTGTGAAATCAAGAGTGTATCTGGGGGGTCACACGAAAAAGCTCAGGAATGAAGGACAGTTTCATGGTGGAAGAGAATTCCAGTGACCAATGGAAAAAGTCTTTATATGTTGAGGATCCAGTGACCATTAATGTAATCAGAGCAGTTTGCTGGGAACATTTACGTCACATAGAGTGGCCTCTTTGGATCTCCTGTGTTGCTGATTGGGAGAAATTGTCTTAAGTCACCTGACTTGAGCATTTCTCATCACTTCAGAAATATTTCTATTAGAATACGTTGATTTAGTGGGACTAAAAATCTAATGTTAAGAAGTTATTCTTTTAAACACGAGCTGTGCATCTTGCAGGATGAAGATTCTAGTTTCGACCCCTAGTCTTGGTTTTTTTCGCTTCACAATTCCTTGAAGTTCCATTCAGTCTATTCATAAATGAGCAATTCACAACAGATGTGACAAACTTTACCGTAACAATTCAATTAAACCATCCAGTCAGATTAGTCAAAAGTTTTTTTATCTAAGGAAACCCAGCTAATTGCATCGAGTCGATGACTTAGCAGGATACTCTTCTAGTAAATGAACATGGTGTGACAGTAGGTATTTGCTTGCATCGTGTTGTGGAATCTACAGCAATCCCTCACACCAAACATGCATGCTTGGATAGTGGACAGGAAAAACTCCCTATTAGCCACTATAAACCTCCAGCAGAACCAGGCTTAGTGTGACCAGTCTTCTGCTGGGGCCAATTAGGGGTTTAAAGAGGCAGAAGCAGGCATAAAAAAACATAGAATAAATTAATACTTTCAAGTAGGATCTGTAGGTAGATCTGTTTAGGAAATAAACAGTTAAGCAATTGAGTTATGAGTTGGCTCTTGTGAACCAGCCACAGCAAAACCTGCGCCCACTGCCAAGTCTTGGAGAAAAACAGGAACTGAAAAAATGGGCCCAACTGTATCATCATAACTAAAGGTGTCGATGGCAGCAGTCCAGCTGATATTTCCCACTGGGATGGTCTCACAGAAAAACAGGACCAGGCCAGGGGAAGCTATTATGGTGATGAAAAGCACAAATAACATAATGTTTGAGGTTAAACCAACAAAAACTGCAGAATTGGGGAATAGAGATTAAATGAAGCAGAATGAAAAGTGGTCTCTATGTCCTCCAGCAGCCAAAGCCTACAGCAACATAAGATAGCTCAGGAAAACTTGAACCACTCTATCAGCTTCATCAAAAAGGAAAGTTTTAAGCCTAGCCTTAAAGGTTGACAGGATGTAAGCCTCAAGGACTAAATCTGGTTGTTGGTTCCACAAGAGAGGAGCCTGACAACTACAAGATCTGCCTCCCATTCTGCTTTCAGAAATTCTAGGAACCACTAGTACACCCGCAAGTTGAGAGTGAAGTGGGACCATAACAAGCAATCAGATCTCTGATATAGCCAGCCAATGCCTGAGCATTGGTTAGGCTATATCCTAAAACAACACCCAATAGGGCCCATTCAGCTTATTTGGGGCTTTATACAGAAGAAGGGAGGATTTTAAATTTTATGCTGGATTTAACAGGAAGCCAATACAGGGTACATAAAATGAACTCTAACTTGCCCTCAGCTATGTGTGAGTGGTTGTATGTTTGTATTGCCGTGCAATGGACTGGCAATATGTTTGAAGTATACCCTGCCTGTTGTTTATAGACTGCCAGATACAGGCTTCAAATCACCATGACCTTGATGGACAAGCAACAGAAGATTGCTGGATAGATGTTTTAAACAAAATTACGGTCGGACTCATCAACCCCCATTAAATAAATGCAAATGATGTTTATAATTTATGCGTTATGTCAGGGTATCATTTATCATTGTTTCCTTTATGAGGCCTCAGTCATCACTTCAATGGTCGCATCTATACATATGATACAAAATCAATAAATAAATCAAATTATGCTTATGCAATAAAAGTTTGCTTAACTTATTTTTTAATAGAGAGGCTATTTACACCAAAGTAGTCTGTCAGTGTTTAGGATACCAAACATGGTATCCTAAAGGAGGTGGGTACTTTATAAAAGATAACACTAAATACATTTTTGTAGCTTTACTGAGTTATTGTTTACTTTTGAGTCTGTAAACCAGCTTTCTCAGATTAAAGTTGATAGCTGTTAGCTACTATGAAGGCCCTACACCTCATTGCCTTTTTATTTTATTTGGATCGGCGTTGTCTGATGGAAGCATCCTGCTACATTCAACAATATCAACAGACCCAGAGTGTATTTTGTCAAAACGAAATGCTCAATGTAGCCTGTACAGCCTCATAGAGAACTCCATCATTTACAAAGAAAATAAACAAATGAGGAGTATTATCCTCGGAACGCCCACCAAAACAAAATAGCCCTTCCACAAGGACGAGGCTAAAGGGCAGTGTTTACAAAATCCTCATTAAGGAAGCTGTGAGATAACACACAGGCTACTGCATCACACAAAGTTAAAGAGAAGGCAGGCACACACACACACCACAAAGAGACCATAAGCACGGTGCAATGCGAAGCCCACCATCACAGATAAGGGACAGAAACCCAGAGCAAGGAAGAGAGGCAAGCACAGACAGAGTCTGACAAAGAAGAGGACACAACAGAGATGAGTCGGATAGACAAAGGCAAGTCTTGGCCACCCTGTCACCGCAACCACCGTCCTATTGCAAGGAACTTCAAAAGGTGCGCATGAGAATAATTATTGTGACATCTGGAGAGGAGCGCTAGAAGAGCACAAGACTTTAGAGTGCTTCACATTGGTCAATGCAAGGGTCAATACCACTTCAGCTGGTGCTTTGTTCAGGCCATAGATGAACTGATTCCATCTTGATTAAACTTTTGGACAATACAGAAGTATTTTCTTGCGCTTTTGATTGAGCAGATCTGTAGGCCATTGGCATAAACTAAATTGCAGCAGATTTTTTTCTCCCATGGCGAGCATTTGGGTCTCTCAACTGGGAACCATTTGCACATCCAAGACTCTGTTCTTGCTTTTTTCCTTCCTACTGCTTCAGGAGCCCCACTTTGGAAAGAGTAGCCCCATCTCTAACGCTCATCAAAGGTATCGTCCTGCCCCAGGACTGGGGGATGGGCATGGAGGGGTGGTGGATCCAATGCTGCTGGAGCAGGATGATAGCACAAAGATGCAAAACCTACTGGAGAGTCTGAAAGAGCAGTTTCTGCGGACATTCAACCTATCCGGTACGGGTCCTTCATCCCTGCAACCTGGAAGTGCACGTGAGGATCCACCTGAGTACATGATGGAGCTGTACAACCGCTTTGCTAATGACCACACTGCCATGCCTACAGCAAACATCATTCGCAGTTTCAAAAATGAAGGTAAGGTTTCATTACATGTTTTGTTGGAATTGATAAAAAAAATAGGTGGTAGTTTTTTTTTTTCTTTCAAAATTTGTAAATCAATGGTGATTTCCGCTTTCAAAAGCTGGGGCAACTTAGGGAGAAGTTGTTGCATCAACAAAGGTTTCAACGAAGCAGCTTTTCTAAGCTTGTTCCATTGTTAGCTTTTGCCAGTGGTGTAAAAATGTTAAACTTGAACAAATACCAATATTCTTCGTGTGCAAGTTTAGTACTTAGTTTGACTTACAATAACAGATACATTTATTTTGCTTTGGGATTATATCTGCCTACATAACCCATTCAGCTTAAATAGTATCAAAAACCAGCTACAACACAGAGTTTTAACTTCCATTTGCCTTTTTCCCCCTAGATTTAAATCCAAGTGATGTGGGTGTTGGAGGGGTGAGACGCCACCCACTGCTCTTCAACGTGTCGATCCCCCATCACGAGCGCATCACGGCAGCTGAACTACGCCTATACACCCTTGTCCAGACAGACCGACACCTCTACGAAGGTGTTGACCGTAAGGTCACCATCTACGAACTGACATCACATGACTGGCTTAACATGACAGATGAAAAGCTAATAAGGGGAGATGAGTTTGCAGAGATAGAGGAGCGGACTGATTTTTCGGAACTGGCTTCACGTCAGGTATTTGGGACAGATAACGGCTGGGAAGCTTTTGACTTAACAGCTGCTGTGCAGCGTTGGTGTAAATCTGAGGGAGCAACAACCCACCGTTTGGAGGTGCACATTTCCAGCATTGCTAATGATGAAAATGCTGAGAGTATGAAAGGGACCAGCAAAGATGAGGGTACAATAAAAGGTGACATGAGGATTGAAAATAGCCCAGAGGAAAAACATAAACCCCTCCTGATTGTTTTTTCTGATGATCAGAGCAGTGATCACCGTGATGACAGGCGTGAGTTGAATGAGATGATTGACCACGAGACTTCGAGTGCTGTTCTTCAAAATGACTTTGGAACAAAAACTGGTGGGCTGTGGGGTGAGGATAGGAGTGATGCTGAGCCAGATGAGGAAGATCTCATCCAGATGCGTTCCAACCTTATCTATGACACAGCATCCCGCATTCGTCGTAATGTCAAAGGAAATCACTGCAAGAAACAATCTCTGTATGTAGAGTTTAAGGACATTGGCTGGGATAGCTGGATCCTTGCACCCACCGGTTATGATGCCTTTGAATGTGCTGGTATTTGTTCCTACCCATTGACAAAGCACGTCACACCTACCAAACATGCCATAGTCCAGACTCTGGTAAACATCAACAGTCCCCAGAAGGCTGCACGAGCCTGTTGTGTGCCCACCAAGCTGGAGCCCATCTCCCTACTCTACCTGGATGATACAGGCGTGGTCACTTACAAGTACAAGTACGAGGGAATGGTGGTTGCAGAGTGCGGCTGCAGATAGTCTATGCTGTCAGACATTCAAAAACTCTGCAAAGTCTTACCACAACAGGAAGATACTAAACACAAACAGCAAGAAATTGAGCCAAAATCTCTGAGAAGTGAAACAGACAGTGAAAGGAATCTCAAGATTTAAACTGTGAGACCAGAAGTGCTCATCTAAGACTGATGAACATTTGTGCTCCATAAGTGGGCAAACTTGTATTTTTTTTTTTTAGCATAAAATAAACAAGTACTTAATTTTGAAGAGGAGAGGCATAAATATTAGCCACTAGTAGTAGAGCTGTGCAACAGATCTACAGTCAGTTTAGTTTCTAATAATGAAGAAAAGGATTTCTGAATCAACCAAGCCTTTTTTTCCAATGAACACAGACTGGTGGGAATGAGTGGGTCAGTCATCCTCCTTCCTCTTTGCTCCCCTGACATCTGTCTTCCTCTCCACTTATCTCTGGCCTCTCCATGCAATGCAAACACTAATCAGCACTTCATGTGCCTTGGTAAAGTGAAATGCCCTGCCTCCGGCAACCTGACAAGCCATGAACTCTGCAGACCCAGCTACTGTCTGATACGTGAGCTCTGTGCAGGGGTCCGGTTGGAAGTGGTTGTTTATCTTGATCCTGCTTCCCAATTCACATGGCTATTTTCCACTCACAGAAATCACTGTGATAGCAAGGTGTTGGTGGTTGAGAAATATGTGCACCACCACTCAGGCTTGGTGGGCTTGAGGCCATTCAGGGTAACTTTTGATGTGGTCTAAGTTTCAAGACAACTTTTTCTACTAACTGACCTGTATTGCTTTGGCAAATCTACATTTATTTAAGTAATCCATCACTTCTTTAAAAGACTTTGTTTAAAAGCTGACTTTAAATCTGAGCTAAATGTGGCAGAGAGGCCACACACACACAATATACATTTCCCAAAAGAAATTTATTCCCTTCATTATATGCCATTTGATGTGTCTGCTGCTTGAGTCAAATAAAATACTATTTATTGTTCTAATTTATTAATTTCTACAACAGAGTAAATGATTACATGTGTATATTTGTAAGTGAGAATAGAGTTTTTATGCTTATGACAATGCAGTTGCAGCACAATTTTGTTGGGAAGAGAAATGTTAACAGTTGTAAAACAATAAAAAATTACTCAAATTACTGCTTGTCACTGTCTTAAATATATAAGGTGTCATATCAAGATGCATATTTGATACAATGTCATGTTGTAGCATTTTTTGTGACATCAGGTTTTGATGTTAACCATGACAGAAGTATTTTATTTTGCATTCTCATACATCACTAGGAGTGTCTTGAACTGTCAGCTGTCTTTGCCGTTATATCAGGATGAAGCTGCTGGAGCAGACACAGAAGGCATTGCTGACATTCAGATCATTCATACCACCGATATCAGCTCTAAGGTCATAGTTCATGTTCAACACACAAACAAAGAAACCATGGGAAAATAAGTGGAAGGCATTCTAATGAAGTAAAGGGGTGGCCGGCTGTCTGCACCAACACTGGTGGGCTGTAGACAGTTATGAGGTGAATATGTAACAAAAAACTACACAAAGGTCCAGGTTGAAATATTGATCTTGAAATGTTGATTCGCTGATAAACAGAATATTTCAGCTTAAATGTTTTCAAAACACTGGGTGCTTAAAATATTTTTCTCGTTTATTTTCCTTTTTTAGTATTTTGAAGATTTACTAAGAACCTTCTAAACATCCAGTAGTTCAAACTGCAAATGCTTGCAACTTTAAAAACTGGTCTTAAAGATTTTGCTCAGAAGTATATCAGTGCAAAAGAAATCCTGCATTAGGATATGGTGAAGTTGTTTGATAAACAGTTCATGTCAGTATCAACACAGAGTAGGTGTACCAGAATGAAGACAAATGAAAAGAGAGTGAGCTGGCTGGTCCTATATTATTTAAAAATTTCGCTGGTATGTTCAAAACTTATGCAAGAAACTTTATCCAAGACTCAACATCCTTTTTCTTTGAGTCTTGGACTGTCAGCCTAAATGAATTACTTCTTAATGAGGAAGAAACTGCATCTTCTTTCCACAATTCTTCCTTGAACTCTCTTTGAGTTTGACAACTCTTGAAAAAAGTTTCTTTTTTTATGAACAATATTTGTAATCCTCATTTAGAAATCATATGATGAGCACCTTAATATTAGTTGATTTTCCCCTCTTTAATGATGTCTCCAGCTTCACTCACTGGGAAAAGTTTAAACATACAACTGTAAAAATTACCATAAGTATCTTTTGAAACATTGGGTCTTTTTGTGAAGATTGCTTAAATTTTACATAATTTTTTAATCATTATACTTCTATTAATGGGAAACATTTTTTTGGCTGTCAGTTTTTTCTAATCCAGTAAATGTTGATTCACACATGGTCACAGGAATACTTTGGAAATATTAATAGGTTTTAGTCTGTTCCCTGACTTTATTTGCTTTATCACCCATCAATTTAGTCTTTTTTGTTTAATACTTACACCCTTTGTATTTCCAATCTGTAACCCAAACCCTAAGCAGTGGACTAATGTCATTTAAGTATTTTGTTTGTAGAAGAAATGCTTGAAATCTTATAAAAAATCTGTTGCCAAATTGTATTGGTGGGAACATGAAAAATATATAAAGACGACATGTACTTACTTTTAATACTGTAAAATCATTGGGGTTTGAGGTTTTAATAAAACTTTATACTAGGAATTCAAGAGACATGAAAACTACATAAAACTGCTGCTAACAGTAGCAATGTTTTGACTGCATTCTACATGTCTGGCAACTGTAAACTGGCAAAGGTCTATTAAAGACAAATGCATGGTTTTGCTTCTGAATGAAAACAGTTGGACACAGAGATATCTCTAATAATAGACAAAGCAAAGCAGAGAGGTTAATGACTATAGTTTCGCAAACTTTGTGAGAGTAACAAGAAGAGGGCTCATCTATTTCAGGCTCTCTAATTGAATATTTACAGAAATCTAGAAGAAATATGAATCTGGCCTCTGTCTTCTGGTGGCAGCCATTGAGGGGATATGTTGAAATGGGAAGTTTGCAGCATGTGGTCTGCTGATAAGCACGGCTGAGGCTTGCTCTGGGCTTTTTCAAGCTCTTGTTTTGAAGAGGGTGTATGTGTCAAAAACATTCAAGGCTGTCTGTCCCTGTTACACTGCAAGTTACAACCAATACAGGTGCTGGTCATAAAATTAGAATACCATGAAAAAGTAGATTTATTTCAGTAATTGCATTCAAAAGGTGTAA
>JAUZNJ010040143.1:0-10469 GCA_034780135.1 Jordanella pulchra | reverse complement strand
TTGCGGATGAGTATCGATTTTTTTCTAGGAAAGAAAAAATCGATATATATCGCGATATCGATATTATCCTACAGCCCCACCGTCCGTCATCTCATAACGACCATATTTAAAAGCAAATGGGGGACAACAACATACTGGGTAGCTTTTTTAGTTGCTGCAATTACATTTTACTTCACTTTCTTTATGTCATTGAATTGAGCCCTATTTGTATTTTTAATTTTCTTTTACAAAATTATGTGGCATTCCTTTGTTCCTATGAAACCCCACATTCTATAACAGCATTGATAATCTCCCTTTTTAAAGGAGGTCTGCCGTTCCTTCAAAGTGTTTTCTTCATTTTCTGTTCAAATGCTGCTCCTAGCCTTTCTTTTGACGCCCTTTCCTCTGCAGTATCAGCATGTTTCAGTAACAGATGATCTTAACACAACCTTTTGAATAGGTTGGGCTGGCTGGGAAGTAATGGGTGTGGTACCAAAAGCACCATACCACTTAAACCTACACACAGCTACTTTTAGACTCTAACAGAAATGCACAGTTGAGGAGCAGCTTTGTTTTGCAGTTCTTTCACACAATAAAATGTTAACATTTTCTTAACTGCTTAGAGATGTGTATAGATGAACAGTCCGTTTACTTTTTAATTAAAACTAAACACAGTCTTGGTTTAGTCTCAACATTTCCCCTTATAAACCACTATTAACTAAGATAAAAAACAACATTTTTTTTCTTTTCAAGAGTTAATTTTAATTGTCCCGTAGTAAATACCTTATTAATCTAAACTTGTGCTGTGGATGACTGAAACCGAGTAGAGTTGTGAAAAAGTTGGGGAGGAAAATATGTCAGATGAAAAGATGTTGAACATTTAGATTTTAGAAAAAATGAATGCAATGTCCCAATATTTAAAGGTTTAGAAATGTCTCATAGGCCTAAATAACAAGAACCTAGAAGTACAAGTTAGTAAATAGAGTCCATCTAACTTTGTTACAATGAAAGCTGTTTTTCAAATTCTTAATGTGAAGAAACAGAACACAAATATCACACAAAGAAAATAAGTGTTCACTGCACCAGGACTAGAGAAATAAAACTGTTGGATTATTTTCTGTTTAACGAGTTCTTGGCAGAAACATGTTCTGAAGTGCTACACAAAAATGTGTCATTATTCATAAGTTTAAAATGAGTATGGTTATTACATTAACAGATTCTGAGTGACTTACAATGTGTGGACTTACCAGGATTTAGATTCTACAAAGTATTTACACAGGAGGGCTGAACAAAAATTCACACCACAATTTTCAGATCTTATTTGTAAAAAGCAATATATCGTATTATTCTTCCACTACCTTGTTATGCACAACTTTGTGCTACCCCATTGCATATAATAAAAAAAACATGGATCAAACTTTTTGGTTATAATTTGAAAGATTTTATGAGGTACCAATGGTTTAAATAGCACTGAAGAATTTCTAAAAGGAAAAGTAAAACTAAATTTCTTTTTTTTTTAAAAAAAGAACACATAAGTCAACAAACCATCTGATTACACTGAGAAAGTTGGCTGCAGGGAATGATTTACTGAAAACCCAAACTCTCTGGATTAAAAACACAAGCCTCTAAACTTTTATGGGAGAGAACAGAAAATGGGGACATTTTTTTCCCTTCTGTACACCTCCTCATTGCTGTACTTGTTTTTTACTTTTGCATGCTGAAGTAGCAGTAGGGTCCAAGTTTGTTTAACAGGGATGTGCCTCTATGTGTGGTGCTACAGTACACTTGTTCTTGTGGCCTTGTTTATACACCACTTGTAGTAGAGTACGCTTGTAAAAACATCATATCCAGGTCAACAAAACCAATCATAAAACAGTCGCAAAGCAAAGTGTTGGATTACAGTTAAAGATTTCAAGGAATGCGTTACATAATTAAAATACAATAAAACCTTTTTGGAGATAAGAACAGATATCCATTATAGATAGAGATTGTTTGGATGCAAGTGTCTTTTTTTGAAGAATATATCAACTGTCAGTATCTAATTTGCCTTGGGAAGCTATCTGAATGATCAGACAGACGTTTTTATTGAGCCTACCACCTACTCCGATTAGGCACAGTTTCAAAAGGGATTTTCGCAAAGTGAGCATTTTTACAAATTCAAAAAGGGTTTCATATAAAAGTTAGCCTATGAATTATTAATCTTTAAAAATTATTCCTCTTTGCTCGATTCAGCAAGAGGAATAGATAAAACTTAAGAGAGACATCCAAAAACCCAACATGTATTTCTTTCCCTAAACCAGTCCATGGAGGGTTTGCAGTTATATTTTACTCAGTTAAACTGTCCAGTTCTGTTTCAGGTTTGATCGTTTTGCAGACCATCTTACATTTTCCTTAAGCACCGTCTAAAAACGATAGAAAACAAGGTTGGTTCTATAATGGAGAGCTGGCCGCGTCCTACTCCCCAGAAACACATCTGCCAACCATGACACATCCACCTCTATGCTTTACACAGTTGGTATGAGGTTATTTTGCTGGAATCTTATGTTTACTTTGTGCCAAACATGTAATATTTCTAACAGAAAGTGTGAGATCAGTTTTTAGGGTTCATTTGTTTTTATGACCCAACCTATGCTTTACACTTCTTAAAATATATTCCCAACAAGATATTGCATTTCAGAATTTTTTTATTTTCTGTATATTAATCTACCTTATATCTTTTAGTTACAAGATTTTTTAGACTTTCAGGAGTTACCCAGATGTTTTCACATAGTAAAACTGGATGTCCTTACAGGGTAAACAAGACATATTGTAGAGAGTTTTCAGATGGAGCAGAGAGAATTTTTTTTTTATTTAGACAGAAGGACATAAATACTTAGCTTTGCAGCTGTATTATTTTGCATCAAACCTTGTAATTTAATAGTTTTTGGATATGAGGATTGGTTGTGATTGGTTCTATATAGATGTCTCATTACTATGAGTTTCAGCTCCGCCTGATTCCCAGACTCCATTGTGACATTCTGAAGAGCTAGGGGAGATTTGCATGCATGTGTCAGTGTGTGTGTGTTTACGCTGTTTAATGTGTGAAGGGGGTCCACAAGAAAAAAGAGCTCAGAACAAAGGAAAAGGGGGCAGTATAATTGGCTTTGGCAGGGCCAGACGACACAATGACAAGGCATTGATAGAGGAATGAACTCCTGGGAGCTGGGGACCAATGGAGGAGCAGGAGGCTGTTTTTCACAGCCTCTGATTGGCTGAACAGGGAGGCTGTCGGTCTCCAGGTAGCAAAGTGAATCTCAGAGCATATCTGCCACCCCTCCTGGAGAAGGGAGGGAGTGCTGGAAGAGATGTGACCTGAGCTTTAGGGAAACTAAAGCAATACATTTACATACGCAAAACAAAACAATCTGTTATGTTCTGTGATCTTTTTTCCTAGTTCCTCATTCTCCCCTCAGCCAAAGATTTTAACGTGTTTGCATATCTTTAGCTGCCCTTTGCATTATCTTGCCAGGACTGGAATAAATGAATTTTTCTTGGACTTGGCTTTAAACCCTTCAGTTTCACTTTTTCAGTCTCTTTCTAAGAACAGCTGAGTTTAAATTAGATGCTTTTCAGCATTTCTGCTGCTTGAGAGGAGAAATTTACTGACGTGTAGCACTAAAACCGATTCTTATTGTCTACTGCTGAAGCTAAAGAATATGTTGGCAGTTGTTTAAATGCATCACTATAGATATTGTAACTTTAAATCTCCAAGGAGTCCTACTTAATCACTATTAAAGAAGGTATTAATACAAATCATTTTAGCTTCCCTTTTAGTACAATTGCCAAACTTGCAGTCATAGTTCTGCTGAGGTGTCCACACACAAAAGTAATAACTTTATCAGATTCTTTAGGAACAAAATTGGTTCTATGAAGAATATAATCATTATTTAAATTGAAAAACCATTGTGGATAGCAACAACCTGATCTATATAGGGACAATTTTAATCCTGTTAAACTTTCAAGTATTATATTTCTTAGAACAGCTTAAAAGGGTTGATCCAAGAAAATCAAGGCTAATTTTAATCTGATTTGCCTGATAGAGTTCATTTTGTTCATGTAATTGAGTAATCTTCTTCAGTGGTACTTGTGGAGTATTTCAGGGATCAGTGTTCGAGCCAGTTCTCTTTATTTTCTGTATTTATGCCTCTACTTGGTAAAAATTAACTGACAGCATTTATCCATAACTAGAAATCAATCTTATCAGTTAGATAAAATAGAGGCATATCTTGCAGATGTGAAAAACCTTCCTGTCTAAATCTTCTGCTTTTCTGCTGTAACAGAGAAATACCTCATTAATCATCTTTTTTGTGTATAAAATTTTATTTCTTGTAGGTTCTGTCTTCTATAACAGTTTGACTTACCCCTGTTGGTCATGGCAGACAGACAATTACTAAACCAGGTTTTGCTAAAGATTTGTACTTGTTGAAGAATATATTTCCTCTACACTTTCACTGCATGCATGCTCAGTGTGAGAGATACCTGCAAGGTGAATCATTCAATGCAAAAGACTATCCACTGTTGCTCAATGTTCACCCAGGAGAAACGATTACTCCATGTGCCGCAAGACTCAATACAATAGAGTTTTTTGAATATATTGAACTTGACCACTTTGTTTGATAACTTTGATCACATCGGGATGTATGTAAAAAGACCCTGGATCTGTTTTTATACTTTATTTGTATTTACTTTCTTTTCTTTTAAGTTTACCTGAGATAATATCAATGTAAATTAATGCTTACTTATAAAATCCTATATGATTTAACTTCATTTATGTTCGTTTTAATTTGGTTTATATCATTTATTTTGATTTATGCATTACCCAAATCAAATACATTCGAATAAAAGTAGGTTTGCAGGCTAATTTGCATCTTCTTAAAATTTGCTGACAAGTGAGTAAATCCATGTCACTGCATCTTAATCTGCATCTTTCTTGTTTATTTAGTCCTCCTAAGTCCGTAAATACATCTTCATGATTTCAACATGATCAGATTTCTCGGTTGTTTGTGAAACATCCTTCATATGATACATAATTAACAAACAATTAACGTGGGCCAAGGGATATCAACCGATTGGCTGTGCCATCTCACCCGTGGGTGACATCTCCATCATCACAAGGCAACTATTGCTACCCTGAAGCATCTGATTCCAGACACTAAAACTCCCCCCCCCCGGCAACTATTCAGCTGCTTCAACTGTTCCCATGAATATGTACATGTTCTCCTTTCTTGTGCCTCTTTTTAAAATTCTCCTTCTTATTATTTGATTACTTAGTTCCCATTACCCTGTCCTTTATTTACGTATTGCTCATATGCAATAGACAGGTTTCTTTCTCTAAAACAATATATTTCATTTAGCCTGTCCTCCCTGTCATCACAAATGTCTGCAATTGCAATCATGTTGGAAATAGACCTTTGAAGGTTGTAGGTGCACAGTAATGTGCCTCTGACCGGAACACATCTATCATACAGAAGGAAGCTAAACATTAAATCCCACTGAAGAGCATATGTGAGTTTTGGAGGGATTTTTTTGTATTATCTTATGGAAACCAACTTGATGTTTTAGGGACAGAGTTGAAACAATGATTACCTTTAACCGAATAAAGCTAAAGCACAGAGGCTTGTAAACTGTAAATTGTATCCACAAACCATTTTTTTTAATGAGTTAATATTTTTGTATTATTGAATTTTTAAGTGCGCTCATAAACATCTTATACAACTAATGAGAAGCATTTCATCAAGTGCTTTCTGCTCTGTCCCTTTTCCCTCTTTTGTGTTTTAAACATTTTAAGGCTGATCTTTGTATATCAGGTCAGCCCAAGGGGAACCAGAATACGTCTGATCTGTTCCTGTTTGCTGCGGCTCCATCCTGGATAGAAATGTCGACTGGGCTGCTACCATCAACACCTTTCTTTATAGATATTGGAACTTGATCTGTTTTTCAGTGTAGCCCTGTTTCTCTTACTGTGACTAACTGTATGTGCTCTCTTTCATTCTCTGACATGGGAGCTGGCTCAGAGTTGGTTTGCCTGGCTGTTTTTTTCCTGGACAAGGCTGCCAGTGGAGCTGACAGTTACCTTTTATACCTTTGCTTCTTTCTGTATGTCTGTTTCTATCTTCCCTGAAGCCCAGTCGGCCTCGGGAGATGGGGGCTCCTGGTTCTGCTGGAGGTTTCTTCCTGTTAAAAGGGAAATTTTCCTCTCCACAGTCGCTACATGCATGCCTGGTGTGAGTGATTGCTGTTGAATCAATGAGTCGATGCAATCAGCTGGTTTTCCTTAGATAGAAAACTTTGAACCAATCTGTCTGTGTGATTTGATTGAAATCTCTTTGTAAAGTGCCTTGAGATGTGTTGTGAATCGGTGCTATATAAAGAAACTGCATTAAATTAAAATTTGGCAGTTCCTTTGTATTCTGCTATCTTGCATCACTGTGATTCATAATTAGTTGTTACATATGCATGCTTTGTTATTTTTGTTTATGTTATGCAGTGTTACACTTTTGCATCAAAAAGATAATAAGCACATAACTTTTTTGACATATCTTTCATGTTTTCATTCAGCACTTAAGCAGATCTTTCTCTCCCTGGAGGTGGGAATTACCCCCCAAAAGGAAAAAAAAAAAGCATGAGCAGAAACCGAGGGACAGGGGAGGATTCTTCAGCTCAACAAGCTGTGTTGAAGGCCGATGCAAACAGAATATCAATAAGCACCAGAGGTTACAGACCCATGTTTATGCATATGGTTCTACCTTTCTCACATTCACACAGGCAGTCAGTGATCCTAACCAATCCTTTGCATGTGTAGCAATTTAGAAGTGTGGATATCAGTACCTTGTTTAGTACTAAAATCAGTAGTCATTTAGATGCAATAAAGCTGATGAATAACTTAGTTTGTTAAGCTGGTAAAAAGCTTTAAGCATACATCATGTAGCCTTTGTTACTGGTCCTTATTGTATGGGTTTCTTTAAAATCATCTCCCAAACCATCCACCTATGTCTTGTTTTATATTTTGAAATCAGTGAATGAAATGGAAAATCAGACAGGAAGAGTGTAGATGTTGTATAGCTGATAATACTCATGCAGAGGTAATAATAACAGTTGTAGATTTTGTAGTAGATATGCTTTTCCCTTCAAGGTCCAATAATCACAGCACTCTTTTGTCTGGGTTTTAAGCACGTGTTTTTTAGGTGAAGAGAAGGAAACTCCTCGAGGTTGTTGTGTCTCCTCTAGTTGTCAGGCTGGAGTCACAAGAGTTCCTGACCAGAAGAGATCTGTCTTTCATTTACTGTATATTAGTATTTGCATGCCTGATCACATGGTTCAGTGTGCTATAGAGGGTTGAAATTTGATTACACTGTGGAAGAGAAGATGAAAATAAAGAGGTTTTTAGGTTGTTTACAATTCTTTTTTGAGTGTAAGTGAGCGTGAGGCGCCATGCCCCGCCCTCTTGTACCCTATATGTCCACACACATCAATGGAGGTCACGAAGATGTCAGTCAATTGACCTACATCAGCAGAGCCTGCAGCAGTCTGATTTCCGCTGGGTGCAATGAATTTCTGAGTGTGGCTTATGTGTGTTGCAGACACATGGCTTATAGGAATGTCCGCTTCTAAAGAAGGCCAGCACTGCATTTATGGTGATATTTAGGGATCCAAAAGAAAAAAACCAAAAGTCTTCAAGCACTTAATATGTACACTGATAATCAGCTGTCCTTCTAGGTCTATTGTATATATTTCTTTGAGCTTCACCTTGTTGAGTTAAAGAGTAAACCTGGATCAAGGGGTATCAAGGTTTCCTTCCTGAATGATTTTTGTAGTTCCAAAGATTGATCATTAGTTAAATATCAATGTGGGTGACATTGTAACACTGTTTTTCTAAAGTAAGACGAATGATTGAAAAGTAATCCCATTTACCCTGACATTAAGAAAACTGTTGGGACTGAAAAGGACTACCTAATAACAGCAGCAGACAATGCTGAGCACCTGGAGGAAATTATGATGTCACTCCACTGCTTTGTTTCCATGGCAACGCTCACCTGCTGCTATCAAACAGCAGCATCAGTACCTTCTTTCTTTATTCTTTGTTTTCCTCTCCTTCTCCACTCTTACATATTTATCCATGTTTGTAGTTTTTTCTCTTTTACCTTAAGTTTAGTGGATTTCTCTATTTCCATTATTTGTCTTATCTCAAGTGCAAGTTTTAATTATGAGTCAAGCTATTTTACCTATTCAAATGTTACCTATTCAAATGGGGGCTTAGGTGGCAGCAGAGGAAGGGAGTTTATTAAAACCAGACATATATATATATAAAAACAACTAGAACTGACCCACATTAAACCCTGCACATATTTGACTAATGCAGCTTACGAGGGGGGGGGGGGGGTCTTTAACAAGGGATTATAGAAACCAGATAAAATGATGGCAAGTCAGGCACAAATTATGACAATTTGAAGGGAATAAGGAAAAGGTTTAGACTTGAGACCAACATCTAAAGGGAGATTTGCTGTGTGTTGTGTTCAGGGGTGTTTTCGCAATAACAGCTTTTTCCAGCTAACATTAAGGGAGAGATAGGTCAAAACCTCCATTTCTTTTTTTCTTCCTAAGAATAAAGAATAAATGTTCAAGTGCCGCACCTTGGCGCTAAAAAAAGAAAATAAATGCAGCATTTTTGCTCCATTTGTTCAGACTCTAAGGGGGGGGGGTGAAGGGAAAACCAGACATGCTACAAGTCTTTGTGTAGCTGCATTGTAGTAAGCAGCTTACAGTCTCTGTGTAGTTGCTTTTTTCATACATGTTGAGTGGCTGAAACGGGGCAGAGAGTGCAGTGGAGAAACAAAAGACTGATACAGAGGAGGAGAGGAAGGAGAAAAATAATCAAAAGACACAAAATCCTCACCTCTCATGGTGATCTACTCTGAGATCCCAGCAGCTCCTGTCTGCTTACGACCTGTTTCCAGGGAGCAATCTGTTGCCCCTCCCTGTGCTGCCCAACAGAGGCAAGAAACAAGGGAGGGGAGTCATGGAAATGGATGGTAGTGGTTGCCATAGAAACTGAGTCCTTTGCCAGCCGACTTCATCTGCTGGTGCATGGTTCAGAGCGGCAACATGAATATTTGATCTTTATGGACACAGGCAGACGAGTGGCACAAACTCCAACGTCCAGTGGCCTCACAGATGCAAATAGAGAGAGGTCAATGAAGGAGTGAAGGAGGGGGGAACTGATAGATAGATGGAGGGGAGCAATGAAAGGTGGGGTCAGCAAGACAGACTGCCAGACGATTCTGTTATCTAGAGCAGGAGTCTTATCTGGGACACCAGAGTCAGGGAAAGAGAGTGGATACAGAACAAAATAATGTGAGGGGTAAAATAAAAGCATTACCCTACAAATAGGATATTACCATTGAAAAAAATGCAGAGTAAAGAAAGCTAGTGGGGAGGGAGAGAACAAAGAGACAGAGGTGGAGGGAGGGGCAATGTACCATGAGAACAGTAAACTAGGGCACTGGAGCTGTTCTTTCTACTAATATCTCTTTTGCTTTTCTCCTAAACCACCCTACAGTGTCTTTTTTAAAATATTAATCATCTTGTAATCTTGGGGGGTATTTTTTTTTTCGTTTGACAAAAACACTGATGCAGACAAGGAAGAAGTTATTTATGCAAGTTGTTATATAAAAAAGTGGATGTGTTTGGGATAATTGTGCTCAATTTGACTGCAATGCATTGAAAAGTTTTCTGGTTTTGTAGCTCAGATGTGGTTTTATTAATTCCCTAAAACTACTATAATCCCTGATCACTGCCAGAGTGACCCTTCTATGAGCAGTTTATTCGTGACTTTTTTTAGCATGGTCTGGCTTGCATTTCAGTTCATTCCCCAAACTTCCAGACTGTTCTGCTCCTGCTGATGACTTTAACAACTGTCCTATAGGTCTTCACATTCAGCAGAATCCCTCGAGTCTCATCCACACTACTGATTTTCAAATCTCTGTCAGAGGAACTGCAGTCCCTGAAATATTCCCACGTTCCCCTCTGTTAATTTCATGTGTATAGAACCAGATTATTATCCCCCAGTGTTTAAAAATATTCAACTTTCTCATGCCTTTGTGTTTTCAGTCTAAGTGCTCATAGTCATTTTTACTGAAGGTTTATGGTGTGGTTGAAAATCAGTTCATTCAACAGATGTTTAAACTTTAAGTCCACTACCCTCACAGGCAAAAATAACCCTGAAAATAGGTGTCTGTCAATCTTTAATCAAATGTTATTTGATTAAATGTCATCGAATTGAGCCAGGCACATGTAGCCATAAAAATAACCATAAATGTTAGATACACTGCCTGGCCAAAAAAAAGTCGCCACCAACAAATGGTCACACTCTCATACATTTTGTTGGACCGCCTTTAGCTTTGATTACAGCCCGCATTCGCTGTGGCATTGTTTCAATAAGCTTCTGCAGTGTC
>JAUZNJ010040142.1:0-10470 GCA_034780135.1 Jordanella pulchra | reverse complement strand
TTCTTAAATTTTTCCAGTCTCCGTGTTGGTGTTCTGCATGTGGGTTAGCGCACTCAAACCTAAACCCATCATGACAGGAACCTTCAGTAACAAAGTATACATTCATCCTGATGAGTCCATATGATTTAAATTAAAATAGAAAGATAATCAATTTAATGCAGTTTGGATGTTTGAAAAGACGGCTGCTTGTTTTCTTGCCTATAAGTATCTTAAGACCTTGTGTCCAGTATAACAACAAGGAAGTCAGCCTGACTAAGTTTGTGTTCAAAGTGAAAAAGTATATCTGATTTGTTGTTCAAAATTCTTATCCAATCTTAGTCAAGTTTAACTACTTCTTTAATTAGGAATCAATAATTCAGTTCGTAAGATATTTTAATTTATTGTTTTTTAAGTCATGTTTGTGTACGATTATCCGATAAAAAGTTGTTGTCCTGCTTATTTAATGTAACTGAATAAATAAAAAAAAAAACTATGTATCCTTTTAAAGCAGACTGTGCAGAGATGGACACACTGTACAGACACATGAGAAGCTGCAGCAGACAGTACAGTTTCTTTTTCACTGGGAGTTTGATTTTAACAGGAAAAAAACAGATCTCTTTCATAAACTGAATATTGTGCTCTGCCTATTGTGTAAAACAGACTTTAAACTGTTGGAACGGTTTGACAAAAACTTTGGTAAAAAGCGTAACCTCTCTAATCCCTTGTATAACTTGCTACTAATAAATGGTCGAAATAGATGCTGGTCCCAGCATAGAGCTGGAATCAAACAGGGCATTATTGTTTTACACTTACAGCTGACTCAAAAGATTTTTTGGACTTTGCTGAAACTTCTTCAAAGACTGCAGGCAAAATGATGACCTGAATGGATAAGAGAGGAGATAAAAAACAAGGTTCCTTCTCAGACTAACCCAGGAGAAAGCTGCTACCCTTTGATGCTCCCCTGTGCCGTATTCCTGGATGGCCGCTGAGAAACAAAGTACCATGTGGTGAAGACTTCAGCTCTGGTCGACTCATTACTTGAACAAAATCAGCCGAACAAAATGTATATTACAATTCATTTCTTAAAGATTAAGGGAAACTACAATAAAACTAAATACCACAATTTTCATAATAAACCAACAAAAAACTAAGATTCAAATGATTACAGAGAATTTCTTGTAAAAACTTTTTTTCCCAATAAACTGACAAACATCGTGTACATCAAATGCTAATGAAGTGTTATAGTACTATATAAGCTCCGAGGTTAAACATCAGCAATGAGTGTGAGACATAAAAAAAGTAAAATATGTCATGGATACATTTATTCATAGTTTTGAAATTAAGCAACACGTTGAATGTTGCATCTAGAATAGGATACAGAGAGACACCCTCTATGCCTTCCAAATCTACTTGACATAATAAGTAGATTTTATTTAAATAGAAATAAAGCTAAGTAACTAAATTGAAGAAAAAATTATTTTAGAAAAGTGTAAGGATATGTTTTACCTAATGTATAATCTGCATTATCACACAAGCTCAATAAGCTACCCTTGAAATCATTAGCGAAACCTGGAGAGGCCAATAGAACCACAAGTGTCTGCCCTCCATTCTTTACTTTGGGACATTTAGGCCAAGAGAAAGAAATTCATTCATTACATTTCTAGAATACTTGTTGGTGGCATATTGTAGGTGGGGTGAACAAAGCTTAGGGAGTGGATGTAGAGGCACCAGACCCCAGATAGCCTGACAAAGGGCCCGGAGGAGCTCAGGCATCGTGAGAGCCGGCAGACAAAAGAGTCAGAGGTGTCCTTTATTGGCTGGTTAAAGGAGGCAGTGCGGGGGACTCTACTGGCTGTGCCCGCTAACCGATTCTCCAGGTTTTGGTGAGTCACTGGAGTATGACCATGTGTGGTCCATAATCACATCCAACGAGCAGTGGGAACCACGCCCCCCTCAATAGGAGGATGGATGCCCTCTTGTTGACTGCTCTGCAACCTGTAAGGAAAGGCTAAGAAGAAGGAAACCCTCCCCCCTCTTTGAGAGATGTTCATTGAAAAGGTCACAGAAGCATGCCTGCCCGGGTTTTACTCTTCTTCTGTGGACGACAAAAGACTTGACAGGTGCAGGAGAACCAAAAAACAGTAGGAGGGAGCCAGAGAAAGAAGATGGATAGGTTTGAGTGTGGAAGAGCAAAGCAGGGTAAAAAGAAAAATAAGAACCTCCTTAGAAAAAATTACTTCCGTAGGTAGTACAACAAATCGGTATGCCAGACATTTTTAATCGGCTGGTTTGCTGATAAGACCAATAATATAATCCTGGTGAGTGAACATTGTCAGTTTGACAATTCATAACCCCATTTCCAAGGGCGTATTTTGCCTCTTCAACAGTTTATATCCACCATGTTGTACCTCACCATTTTTTCCTCCCCTTCTACCTATACAGTAGTTTGTACCAAAATAACTAAAACAGTATCTATTATTCATTTAATGGATTGAAATCTTTTTAGATTATTTTTGATAAATCATAGAGATAAATAATAAGAAGAATGCTCAGATCTCAATAAGAATAACTTTATGGTGTACTTAATATATCATGGCCTGTTTTTTTGTTTTTTTTGGGGGGATTTGACTCTGATTTTAGTTTGGTTAGTTTGGTAAAATATTACTTTATGGGATGAGGTCGATGATTTATTTGGATTCCCAAAGCCAGTCCTAAGAATAAACTATGGTAAGAGCACAGAAAATATATTTGATTAAAGGACAGACTTAAAAAAAAATACTTCTTAATAGTGGTACAAATTGACGTAAATAGAAAATGCATCCAGTTAAAGATAGCTTTGTTTCCATCTCTAAACACTGGATAAATAACAACACAGACCGCAAAAGCTTAAATAGGTGAAGGTATGAGTAACAATCACTGTCTGTTGTTCCAACCTTTTCATGTATAGTATAACAAAAATGAAAAATTATTTCTACATTTCTTTCTGACCCTTTCAAGGAAAACTGTTTAATGCAGAAAGAACTAGTAAGCACTTGTTCTTCTGTTCAGTAAATTCTCTTCCTTAATTCTAGCTGTGAATATTGCAGCCTTTGGGGCAGGAAGCAGATGGAGCTGTGTCCTTCATCAGATCTAAAATAAGACAGAGGGCAGTTCTGGCACTTCAGCATCTCATCCAGAGCGACTTCCTGCATCGCCTTCTCTTTGAACTGTTTTCAGGTCAGCTGCCAAACCAGGATGAGAAAAGGCAGCTTTTTTTCCCCAGGAAACCTTTCCTTAAGGTATTAGCGTCAAAGAAATAAGGCGACTGACCTCCCGAGTGTCAAGGATCAGAAAATCAGGAAGGAAGAATGAGCAGACACTTGCGTCATCCGTCATCTCCTCCTGCCCTGGATTTGTTGACAAGGTCTCTTACACAAAGAGATTTAGAGATGCATTATCCACTGCTAACAGAGGATGGAAAGGGATTAGGAAGCAACCAAACGGCCATCCCAAATAAATGTCACATTGTATCTGTCTACACAGAGCATACAGTAGATAGCAATAAACACAGACACTGGGAAATACTCAACAGCTTGTTACAGTGAGTGATAGATGCCTTCAAGTGGCCGACAAACTTAAAAGTGTTCCTGATTTCACACACTGGGCCATGTGGACTCAGCTTGAATAATTTAATAAATGTAGGGCCATGTAGGGATGCTGCTGTGTTTTCATGTTGTACTTCTAGTAAGCGAAACACTTACTACTGAATGAACTAATGAATACTTTATTACTAGTTTACAAAAAATGAATTTTGTGCAACATTTGATTAATATCTGATTATTCACAGATCAAATCATCATAGCTGACAAAAGGAAATACTTGAGAAAATCAGTCTGCTTGCAATAAATCAATACAAAGTGTTCAATATAATTCACTGAGTTACTAAGAATTACTAAGGATGGCCTAAAACATTTGGCCCGTAATAAATCAAAACCTAAGGTAAATCAAACCTACTAAAACACGCAGACTTATGAAACATTTACAAAGCAGTTTGGTGCCTCTGTGTGACTAATTGTAGAGTCAAATCCAAATAACACAAGAGGAACTAAACAGGAGTGGATGTGACCACCAAACACCATCGGTTTAAAAACACTCAACTCTGTATAGCATACCCACCCAAACATCTTTCTTTTGGTGCAGAAGTGAGGATCTTTTATCTAAAATAAACATGATTAAACATAAACTTTCTTTCCTCAGAAGCCCAAATGATGGAAAACCATTGAGTCGATCCAAAAACCCCCAAAAAGTTTGTACTTTTCGGGGATGTTTTAAGAAACAGTAATATGATGAACATCCAAGAAAACCTTACTGTTTGTTTTAGGTCAATTGCGTTTTACTGAAGATCTCATTTTGTTTCCACTGGGAGCGCCTGAATGATGCTTTATCACACCACGAGTACATGGATACTTATACAAGCAAGTGAAAGCCAACTATAGGGAAAACTGTGTATCGCCACTGACATAAGACAAGGTGATCTGTTTCTTTATTCAGCTATCTTCACTTGTCATCACTCAGCTCCCACCTCCATGTCAGATAAAAACTCGACACCATGATATAAACTAAGAGAAACAGATCAAAGACGGCTGAGAGCATGCTAGCCAAAAGCACCATTCTGAGGAGAGACTTTCTCCACAAGTATTTCTTTAAGTAACAAACTGTCATTTTTGGTAAGTGCTACTGAATATAATTTGCTTGGAAGCCCTTCATAGGTATATTTCTCATCTTGCAACACCTTCAGCTAGATTTCCCGCGGAACCCTCAAACATATGCAGAACATGAATAAATCACAACAGAAACCATCCAGAGAGCTGTTTTTGGATGTTTCTTAGACACTGGGGAGTAATTTGTTATTGCAGGTGGCCTCTTACAAGCCTAGTATTCCTTCTCAAGTATCCCCCCCAAAAAAAGAAAACAAAGGCTCTCATACTGAAAATGCAGCACTTTATTTAATTGCCCTGTGCAGAAATTTAACAAAAAAGAGCAGCTTGTGATGATTAATTACTTCTCCTTTTTGCTAACAAGCTGGTGAAAGTGCTTGTTAACAAACAGTTTGCATACGTAAATTAACAGAATCAGATTAGTCCAGTTTTCCGTAACACGATAGAGTGCAAAAATTAAGGGATTTGTAGGTCAACCCTTAGGGGATAGGGAAGTCCTTACAGGGTCCACATAAGGAGGGGGAAGCTACGATGCTGCATTACGATGAAGCCTACTCCCCTCCCCCACCCAGACACATTCATGCATCCTGCCCCAAACAAACCAGAAACAAATCGTATTAGAACAATGCCCCACAAACGCCAGCCCAACCCCATAAGCCACCCCACCCCTCACATACATACACACACCCACACACACACCAGCACACACAAATCCACGCTTTCTAACAAAAACATCAGATGAAAACATAAGAAATGCTGTTGCGTTTTTGTTTCTTCTATCCTAAGAGGCTCCGCCAGACGAAACGAATCGGCCATAAAAATATCTGTAAAAGAAAACAGGAACCTGATCATGTCCTACCTGCCTTAGAAAAAGACAACAGGTTCAGAAGCAGTCCTACTGTAGTAACACAGGTCAACACAGATTTGTGTTACTATTTTATCTACATAATGTAACGTTACCTCAGATAGCTAAAAACTTCAGTTTAGCTCAGTTTTGATAACAGCCTCTGCCTAAAAAATATTTTTTTGTCTGATATTTATTAAGTGTGGAAATGAGGTGAAACTACCTCTTCATATTTCATGTTTTTCTGATTTCTTTAAAGCAACAACACATAGTGGAATTTGGTGTGGAGATATACAGTGTTTGTCAATTGAATTGGAAAGGAAACAAATCTGTAAGAGAGTTAAACTTTAAATTAAAAAGAAAAGCATTATAAAGCTTATTTTACATTGTATTCATTACATTTCTATTTTGTAATTTACTGCTAAGTCATGTCAGACCTACCCATATCCTGCACAGTGATTGCCTGGATGCTAAGAACTCATGTTCAGCTTGTTTACCCTCGAGTTCCACATGCTTCCACTTGTGTCACCTCAAACAAATACAACTATTTCTGCATATGATTACCTTTAATTCAACAAAATAAAATCAACATGGAAATGTTTGAAATGGCTTTACATGGGTGGCTGCAAACACTGTACACACTCATGGATCAGTGGCTTTCTGCTAGAATTAATGTTTAGCCTCACACAGATGATTCTCTCATTATACATACTAAATCAGCGTTGAGTGGAAAAACAAACTGGACCTGCAGATGGAAACAATTAACAGTTGAACCCCTCTTTCAACGCATTTTCCAGTTCAGTTGAGTAAATTGTGTTTTATAAGACCTTCAGAGTGGGATGAAACAAATTAATTTGTTTATAGTGTAAATCACATGCTTTTTATTCAAAGCCAATACACGTAAATCAGACTGAACTAGGGCTTGGGGTTTCATCCATCTGTGCATTAGATAATTTATTTAGCAGTGCCTTGACAAGTTTGTATGGTGCTGGAATCGATCCCAGTTAACACAAGAAGGGAGGGAGACCCCTGTGGAAAGCTCACCAATTAAACTCTGCTTATTCACCCAAAAACAGGCTTTAATAGTTTAAAATTTAATACGAAGCTGTAAATAGACAAGTGCAATAGCTGAACTTTGATTTGAAATAATCTGATCTTTTAACTGTGTCTGACCAAAAACCAAGAGCTGATCCAGGAAACCTGATGCGACTTTTTCGGTTTTTTTTATAGAAGGAAAGAATAAATGCTACTGGTATTTAGGAAAGCCCGTAGGCTTATAATCTAACTTCCCTGGTTCTCAGTGCTCTAATGGACCACCTGTTAGATATGATGCTTATTAGTCTGGAGACCGCTGGGCCGCAGACGGCCTATTCAATCAGAAGTCAGACTCATCCTGAAGGAATTCCAATGCAAAATGCACGCTCACTAGGAAATCATTTAAATGGGCTCCTAAAAAGTATGCACAAGCATTTACTCACTTACTCCTGACGCACGGATATATATACAGTGTGTACAGAACTCATCATTGTGCCCGAATAAATATTTTCACATGTAACAACTTTCCAGCGAATACAATCACTGGTCCTTTAGGTATTAAGCCCTTATTATCCTGCAAGTGGGAATTCAGTTTTTAATCCTAAAGGCCTCATGAAACTGGTGAAGATGGATAAACCTACAAAAGGAGCCAAAAATAACTTTCATAAGGCATTAAAGTCATTAAAAAAAACTCAAACCGTCTGACGTGTTAGTATTTAATGGCTTCTATGACAAAGGAAAAAGTAATCCTCTAAACCGAAAACTTCTTTTCAATCCTACCTTTTTATTAATTAATATGAAATATGAACTAAATTAGTTAAGTCTTTAAATGCATCTATTTAGCCTTAAAAATCATTCCCCCCAGTCAAACATGTATTCCTTAACCACTAGCTGTTATATTACAACCACAAAATGCAGTATTTTTTTATTAAAAGGTTTGTAAAATAAAAAAATAAGTAATGTATAAGAATAAAAAAAGAAGGACACAAGCTTTTAAAAGATTTTTACCAATTTAAAACCGAATAATGTACTTTGCATTTATTTTCAGCGGCAATGATCCTAATTGTCTAAATAAAATTCCCTTGAAAAGTCACTACTTCAATAACAGAGTCAAGCTGCATGTAATTTAATCAGAGACTTAATGGAGCTGTTCTGGTTCTGACCTTAGAGGTTTGTTAGAGAACAAACAGCTTCATGGAAACCAAGGACCCAGCAGACAGGTCAGGGAGGAAGTTCTGGTTCAGTTTAAATCAGGGTTAGGTTCTAAAAAAACATACCAAACTTTGAACATCTCCCAAAGCTCTGTTTAATCCATCACCTGCACATGCAGAGAGGATGGAGCAACTGCAGACCTACTAAGACACAGAGGTCCACCTAAACAAAGGTTAGACTAAAACTCTATAATAAATCTGAATGAGCTGCCAAGATTCAGTGTAGCTCATTCAGCAATAAGCTCTTAGACCTCAACGAAAGAGCAGCAAAAACCTTTTAAAAGTTAAACAAGTCCTGGCTGCAGTTCATTAAGCTATATAGAGCATCCCTGCTGTTAAACCTAGTAGCGGCATGATCACGCTTTGGGGAATCCCCATCGGTGATGCTTTTCTTAAGGAGGGAAAGAGAAGATGCTTAATTGATGGGATTATGGAAGGAATTCAATCGAGGAAAAGGCTGGAAACAAACCCTGTAGATCAGAAACAGGGGTGGAGGTTCACCTTCCTGCAGAACAACTGCTTTAAACACAAAGCTAAAGATAGAGTGGATGGTTTTCAAATTCAGACCTTTCTTTCATTGAATAACCTATTAAGATACCATACTGGGGTAGAAACCATCAATAACAAAAAAATCAACAATTTAAAGAAAATTTTAAATAAAGGACTATTTGATAGCACAGAAGTTTTCAGTGACTGTGTTTATATTCTATCATTATCTTCAGAGGGAGTTTTATTTCTCTAACAATGTCTCATATATATTTTCTACTATTATTTTCACTTTATTTTTGCCCACCTATTATTATGTGCATTGAAACAAGGAGTCTCCAAAACAATATCATTATGGTTTCCTAATGATGCAGTTCTGATGACTTTCTGTGATAAACTGTTGGCGAAAGAAAAGACATGTGGGCCTTGACCATCCTATATCATTTAAAGTATATTTAAGTTTGGCCTAGTCAAAGTATAGACCTATATCCAATTAAGAATCAATGAAAAGGTTTGAAAATTGATGTTTACAAACCAACCAATCTGACTGAGCAGAAGATATTTAAAAAAGGGCATCTTTTCAGTCTAGTTGTGCAGAGCTGCTAGAGACACATAGAGAAAGAAAAAAAGAATCTAATTAAATGCTTTTGTTTTGGTTTGTCACATCAAACCAGTAACATACACTGAAGTTTGTGGAAATATGACTAATATGTACCAGTTAAATACTTACTAAATATTTACATGTTCTCACCTAGTAAATAGTTACTATGGATTTAAGTACATGTTTTATAAAACATACGTCCTCTTAGTGGAAAACAATCAGATTAGATTGAGTGCGAGTTTTTATTTGGATACTTCCACAACCTGATGGGCTGTTTTCGATTTCTGTGTTTGGCTCTCAGAGGGAGAACATCTCAGTCAGATTCCCGCTAACCGTTTAGAGTTTCAGGTTGCAATGTTTTACATGAACACAGGAAGTTTTTCCAGAGGTAATGAGATTCTGTGCCAGCTCATGAAAAAGTGCAAAGCACACTCAGAGGGCCCCAGGGGCAGACAAAACAACATTAAGTATTAAGAGCCCCTAAATGGAAAGAAATTCCCTGTGTCAACCACATTTCCTGGTGAAGAAGGGAGGAAGCCAAACTATAAAAAATATCATGTTGACAACTTCAGGTAACAGATGGTGTTTTGATAATCAATTAAACCTAGAGGTGTGAGGAGACTTCCTGGGGTGCAGTTGTTATCCTCCGGCTAAGGACCAAATAGTTACTTTATCCATGCACATGATGCATCAACATCGTAGAAACACACTTTTAAAAAGAACAGTAATGGAAATTGCTGTTCAGACATAAAAAAAAAACATTGAGGTCTGACTTTAGGAAGGACTGTAATACAAATGAAAAACAAGTTTTTTTCTGTTTGTGTTTTTGTGTTTATCTAAACTGATAAACTTTGGGAAATTAATTTGCATGTAGTAAATGTTCATGAACTGTTGAAAAACTTTTTTTTGTGTGTGTTATCAAAGGGACCTGAAACAGATACACAAATTGTTTGTTTTCCCGGTTTTTTAGCTTCACCTAACCATGCTGCTACATTAATCCTGCACTGATCTAATCAGGCTCAGAGAGAACAGCCTCTTTCTGTTTACATACTGTTAGCCGTGGAGGAATGCTGTGCGGCACGAAACACAAAACAAGACGGCAAAACAAGAAGGACAAAGGAGTATGTAAGATCGCTGCATGCAGCTGTGAACGAAACAGAGAGGATTTAATCACATGAAACCTGCAAGCGAGATTTTAGATAACAGAGTTCAGAGGAGGACGGGTTTTCTCAGAGGAAAACATTTTCTGCCTGTTTGACCTCAAATAAGTTAGTAAGGAGGGAGGATTCCTTTCAGCCTCACAGTCATTTATGATGTAGAACTACAGTTACAGCCAAAGCACTTTTGGCCCTGTGCTGCAAACACTAATTCATCTGACTTCTTGGATTTTATCTTAAAGCCCAGGTGCAGAGAAAGACATCCATCTTAATGTTATTACAGCATTTGCATCAACAAAAGTAGGGTGGCTGTATTACCAGCATATTTCATAGAGGTGATAAGCTCAAACATTTCAACCCAACATCAAAAATAAAAACAACTACCACAAAAACAGATCTGGGAGCAACCCCTAAAGCTTTATACACCTGGCCTTCTCCTATATTACTCCTCTCAATCTCA
>JAUZNJ010040141.1:0-10470 GCA_034780135.1 Jordanella pulchra | reverse complement strand
AGTCTGAACATCGCTGTTCATTGAAGCTGAAGCTAAAGCTGCTGAGGAGTTCAGAAAAAACTTATAGTCCTGAAAATATGGTAAAAATTCTTTTGAGCTAAAGATGTACTGATACCAGTAACAGACCCAATAACAAGTGCTTGTACTTGTATCAGGAAATGTGCTCCTTTACTAAAAGACCAAACATTAGCAACATTTTCCCTATGAAAGCCATCATTAGTAGGTGTTAAAATACTTCTGAGCTGTCCCTGGTGGGACGTGCCTGGAACCCCTCCTGAGGTAGCCGTCCAAGGGACATCTAAAAGAGATGACCGTGCCACATCATCTGACCAAGCCTCTCCAAGACCACAGAGCTTCTCACCCTATCTACTGGAGAGCAACTCCAGTCCTTGAGCGCTGGTAACCCACAACTGTTACTTGGTCCGACATACCTGAATCAAACAGCTGGATTGCCGCCTCAGTACAGAGTCGTGTTAATCAGCTAATCACTTGATTTATGTGTGTTGGAAAAATCTTGGAGAGATTATTTGTATTACTCTTTGTAATTAACAAATAAAGCTGTAGCAGGTAAAGATAGCCAGCTACCTTATTTGTGTAGCATTAGTGCTATGGAGACAAGCTAGCCTTTTTATTAAAAGTCGTTTCTTGACGTGTGAGATCTGCTTCTTCCATGTGGAACACACTTTTAGGTCTGAAACGTGATTGATTTTACATTCCTAATGCACAAACGTAAAATGCACCATTTCAAAAATGCCTCACAGAGCTGAGTTAGTCAAAAAAGGCGTGAAATGGGGCAGAACAATGGCTCTTTATTATGTCCAATGGTGCTGTTGTAGTGTACTTGTTCTGCAATGCAAATGCACATACAGGCAGTGCCAATTATCAAAATTAGCGAGTGAATCCTCAAGTGAAGTGGTTTTTTCAGGTGAGTCTTTCTTTAAAAGTGTATGCCCTCAACTTGAAAACGTACATTTTATTCCTAGTTAACTCTGGCAAACATTTGTTGTGAAAAAATGAAACTTCTTTTATTTTCTGCTTTGCAAAACTGGTTTCATATCAAAAATTTGATCTAGGGAGGATTGGGTATGAACCTGATATGAAGTTTAAATACCAACAGATTATAAGGCTTCTAAAAACAAAAGATGTTTGTAAAACTGCTGTAATATTTTTTTAGATAACCTTTGCTTTAAAGGATATTTAAAATTAGTTTTTGTGTTGTTTCTAGATAGCTAGATTAAGCATTCGTTCATTAATACCAATTGGTGGAGTCTCCTAATAAAAAGTTGCCAACCTTGAATGAAATTTACTGGAGATGGGTGTGTAATTGGTGCCGATATTTGAAACTAATTTACTGATCAGATCATAGGAGATAATTTTCACAAGAGGACATGTAGAAAAGAGAACCATTAACCTTAACCAACTGTTAAAAAACATCCAAAACAAATTGCGCAGATGTGTTTTAGAGCATCGCCTTTCAAAGTTTGATGAGCAACAGGTTGACATAATAACACCAAAAGTTCTTCGATTCCAGTTTTCAAGGGCCGGTGTCCTGCACCCTTTAGATTTGTATCTGTTTCAACATACTTAAATCAAAGGATCAGGTCAATAGAAGGAATCTAGTCTACACTCCATCTACTTGACTACATACCAATGAGGTAATTTACTCATTTGATTTAGGTGTAAAAGCAGATACACATCAGGATTCTTGACTTTGATGGTTAGAATTGAGGAATCCCAATGTACAGCATGTGCCAGGGTGATTTGCAGCAGGGCACTAAGCTGCTGGAATGAAGATCAACTACTCCAATTCTGAGAAAAAACTTCTCGGCTGAAAAAAAGTGGCTTACCCTCTTTAGGTCAGAAGGGAGTTCCTTCCTCAATTGGAGGAGTATGGGAGGTCCTGTTCATGAGTTAGGGGAGAATGGAGCAAGATCCCACATACAAACAGCTGAAATGATTTTCCTCCATAGGGTGATAGTGCACCCTCTTAGAAATAAGGTAAGACCATCCAGAAGAGGTTCGTAGTAGAGCTGCTTTTTCTCCACATTAAGAGGAGCCAGGCAAGGTGGCTCAGACATCCTGTTTGTCTCGAAAGGGAGGTTTGGGAGTTATTCCAGGCATGTCCCACTGGGAGGAGGTCCAAGACAGGTTGGAGGGACCATGTCGCTTGGCTGGTCCTAGAACTCTTCAGGCTTTACCCAGGGGGGTCAAAGAAGGTTTCCGGGGAGAGAGAAGTCTGGGTGCCTCTGCTGAGATCCTGCCTTTAGACAAGAACACTTGAGTAAAGTTTGATTTCAATTCTTCCTTCCCTTATCTTCACCAATTTGTCAAAAAGTTTGTTATTCATTAGCAATATGCAATAAAACCCAGGGAGTGGGCTGCTAAACTCTAGTGACATAATGATATCGCAATAAAATCTCTTGAATTGTGTGTACCATTGAATTTCCATTAAAGTATATTTCTTTTGTAGGATTTAATATGAGAAACAAAATCCACTGTATGATGTAAATAAACTTCCTGCAAAACTGGTAACCCTGATGACTTCTATCTGACATCTTTTGGCAAAGGAAATTACAACAACACTGAACCTCACTATAAGAAATAAACAAACCCTTCAAAACAACGGCAAAAAAAATGAACTGAACCAAAGTAGACTCACGGAGGTACATGCTTGTTATTTTATTGCAAACATGTCAAAAAGCTATCCTTGGAAAGACAATAACCCATAACCATTAAAAATAAGTCAAGTTTACTTGAAACCATCCATTATGAGTGCCTGTTATATCATAAACTTAAACTGAGGGAAGAAAATGCATCTGCATACAAGTATTTCTGGATATTTAAGTGTAACCTGACAGTGAAACTTGAGTTCAGGCTTTGACAATTTGCCTTGTAAAGTCCTCCCTCCCCCTCTGGCTCCAGACAAGCCTGAAAAGACAAAGAGCGACTGTTTGCTTTATCAGCCATCATGAGGTTTCAACTAAAACTGTGAAATGCTTGCAAACAATTCTGAATAAAAAAATCTAGTCTCTGTGTGGGTTCTTTTAAAATTTATTGTTATGTATTGGTTTGGAAATTTTGCCTCAGGATGCTGCACTGAACAGACCCACAGGTCTACAGACAAAATGTTTTAGGCTCTGCTGTTTTGTTATTCACATTTAATTTAGACCGACGCGTCCTGAATAACGATCACAATGTTCTCACAGACTTATGCAACTCCATCAATAAAGAGTTGAAAACCTTATATTTCTTATCATTTTCTGCTTTTCACTGAACTAGGACATAATGTCTCTTTCTGTGTACATGTGAACTACTCAGTAGTGCAGAGTATTACTGTTGGTTTTGTAGCACCTTGACTTTCTCTAGTTTCAAATCCCTTTGAATGTAGCATACTCTGTCTTTTCCTGAAGGGAAGATAGCAGCCTCTGAGGATTAAGCAGGAAGATGTGACAAACTACAGTGGTGTCGACTGACCGAACTGATGTGGGAGGTTTGGATGACACATATTTGTGGCGTTTGTACGCCGAGAGAAAAATGTCTTACACATAACAATTTCCCTGAAAACAAACCTTCCGATAAACTGTCTGTTTGTGCTACTTGTGTGTGGAAACACCTCCAGTTCCCACGCGTTGATCACTCTGGCTCTCGCTAATTATATCCCTCAACACATGCTGCTTACAGAGGAATCCAGAATTTTTCTAAAGCAAACTTCACATGCATGTTTGAAATGTCCGACTTAGGTGTTTGTAGCATACTTTGACTTTTTCCTTGGCCTATTTTTACAGTCAATTTTTGATATTCAGCTTACATGCTTTTAGCAGTGAAACTTCTATTTGTAATTCTAGATTTGCGCTGATGATTCTTATGTGTTTTTAGAAGGGGTTTAGTTCCTCCTTTTATTGATCAGGGTATATTTCCTATGTGTTTTGCCTCTGGTGTTGGATACTGTGCAACTGCAATTGTTTTCGCTACTATTTTTTCCTTTTTGTACTTTTGTTATGTTTCGTAACCATAGCAGCCATGCAAGTCATTTTTTTTACACCTGAAACCTGCTGCTTAACATATATAAAGGTAAAATAATACTTCAGCTACTTTTGCAATTACCAGCTGAGTTGAAAAGGAGGCACAAAGGATGCACAGCTGGAGCAAGGATGATAGAGAAAAAGAGGAAATTTAAGCTATCTCTTCCATCGATCATTAGGTGGCAATGTGAGGCCTTTAGAAAACAAGAAGAAGAACCCCAAACCTTGGCAAAGACTCAACCACAATATGCGTAATACAGCATTATGAGTATTACTAAAACTTGGCTTCAGGATCATATCCCCAACTCCAGTGTTCTCCATCACCAAACGAGCAGAAAAAGATTTATAGAAGGTTGGGAAGCTCAAAGTAGCTATCAACATATACAAAAATTCATTAAAAAAAAGCTGATGAGGTACAACACATGATTCCGCTGTGAGATTATAAAGTAGTTGTTAATGAAAATAAAAGGTATTAGACAGAAGGATATGTGCTACAGACTATGTCAAAGTAAGCTAATGCAGCCTGCTGCTAGTTTGCAGTAACCATGCTAATACATACACAATTAGCCCAGCACAAAATGATTGAATGGATAAAATTATTAGTTATTAAGATAAGCTCTGATTAGTGTCTCAACTGATAGATAAATTGACCCAGCGGGTTCAATTTACTTATTAGTTGTCCCACAGGCCAGTTATTTATACATATTTATCTAATACCAGTGTTTGAAGTTTAGCAGTGCATTCCAAGTTTAGTGTTTCTGAATCTGTGAGCCTCAGTTTTTCTTGCATTCTTATTCTTATAGTTTGCATTTTAAGCGTTTTTGCTTGTACAGTGTATTTTTTTGTATATCTTATTTTAAAGCTGTGACGTCCAATGAATTCCAATAAGCCTGAGTAGTGGTTGAGGCCAAATGGCAAATAAAAACCTTAAACCCTGTTTTAGCCATTCATTACTCTCACGTTATACTTTGAAAATAGCTGAGGGTCGCAAGAAGGAAACGGTCTAACAAGTTTAGAAGAAGAGGAAAGCCTTAGAAGAAAGATATAAGACCAGCGGGTTTTCGGTAAATTCCTCTATGTAATGGCTGAAGAGTTGGTAGGGTTGGCCTTTTGCATGCGCTATTACTTAAAAAGTGACTTGAGCTATTCTTATATACCTTTTCAGAAAAATCACACACTATACCTCCAGCCAATTGTTATGCATAATGTTAATGTATAAATACATTCATACATTTATTAAATGAATTTAGCTGTTACATATACAGTATCTAATTATGTAGAAGACTGACCTAGACTGTTCACTAGTTCTAAAAAGAGCATGAATTCTGTATTTGTCATCTTTAATGTTACTCTATTGTTGGTAATGAAACATTTATTTTTATTTATGGTCATTTTATGTTCAATAAATAACTATTGAAATGTCATATTAATTGGGACACTATATTCGAGAGTATCACTCTGTCATTGTCTAGTTAAGAGGGGAATTGGCTAAGGGTGAAGGCCCCCCACCCCACCCCCCCACCCCATTTGCTGACATGTGTTCTTCAAATTGTTGCATAAAATTTTAATATATATAAGCTACATATTACATAGTGCATCTCAACATCAGCGTTGCACTCTAGGTTTTATTCTAAAACACAGAAAAATTTGCCTCAGAGAAGTTTCTTTCTACAGAAATTCAAAAATTAATTTAGCTACTTTTGGTGTTATTAAGGAACACGATTGAATTACAGTACTTACATTTACTGAACCCTATGAATTAATTAATCCCTTAGTGGTCGACAGCAACCAGGTTAGAGGAAAAAAAACAGGGAGGACCCTTTCTATTTATAGGTGCAAACATTCACCAGAAGCCCTGTTCTTACTGGGTCAACATGAATTAGAGCCGGCAGGATTTCTGAAATCAGGTTTATTATATCAGAGGGAAAAGAAAAACAGCTTTATGACACGCACATGCTACACAGCAAACCAGCTGACAGAACAAACTTTAATCAAAATAGGCAACAAAGGTGTGCTATATCCCTTCTGACATGACAGAAATCTTTAAAATTGGACACATTCATGGAATCTGTAGATGTTGATGGAGAGTAAATTGGATTTAAACTCTTGCTGGTTTCAAGCCGCGAGATAATGACATAGATCGAGTAATCTCTGGAGGATCTATGTATATCGTTCATTCAGACCACATAAACACACACACAAGGCCTGCACATCACTCTAATCTAGCTGAGGATTAAGGGTGCAATTAGAGGAATGAGAAAGAGAGATGGCTGGAGAAAGAGAAAGAGAGAGACCCTCTCTCCTCCGATGGGTTTTCCATTATTTCTGATGACTGGTATGGTGAGTACTTTTCTATTCTCTTTTTTTCATTTCTAAGTAAAAAAGACAAATCTATATGGAAAACTATGCCCATCGGCTCATCTTTCCACAGATGTTTTCTTATGTCGTTTCTCCCAGTTAACGGCCGTGATTGTTTTTCACAGATCAATTTAGGAACTTTCTCACTTCAATGAATGTAATCAAATATCACTTTGGGTCCGCAACATCTGCATTCACATTCCTCCATGTATTTGTCTAGAAGATGGGAAATACCCAAATGCATCATTTAAGCACTTTGATATTGCTTATCCCTCCTCATGGATCTGATTACAGAACTATTCCTGACCAGTGAAAATGCATGTTTTTCAGTCTCTCTACAAGACAGCAAAGGAGTCCAGAAGTGCCAATTTAAGTGTTCAGGGAACATTTAGAAAATTAGTGGTGACCCAAAGCTGTGCCAAGACATGAAGTACAGACCCTTGTACGCTGGAGAGTATAAGGCGATGCCTTCAAAGAAGACATGGGTGAATTAATGATTTATTGGTGTTTCAATTCACCATGCTTACCCTGACTGTCAGTTTTTTCAAGTTGTCTAACTATAAATCATTCATGAATAATAAAAAAATATATTTTACAACTATTTAAATCCGAAAAGATAAACCAAAACCATCTAGGTGCTGACCACCACTCCACAATGCAGTGATTAATATTCAAAGTTTTGTTTTGAATCCAAGCAAAACCACATCTTGGCCAATGGTGGCTCAGAAGGTTGGAGTTTGCCCTGTGACCTGTACGATGCCTCTGCATTGGCCGAATCATTAGGTATTTCCTTGGACAAGGGTCCACCAGCTTTGCCTACTGATGTTAGTCAAATGATCCGGTGGCACCAATAGTATGGCAGCCTTATTGTGTCAACCTTCACCAGGAACTGGGGCTGCATTGTAACTGACCACCTGTCAGTGGATAAATGACTGAAGTAGCGTAAATGCGAGGAATCCTGCACGTAGCCTGTGTGTCTAGGACTGGATTTAATAAAGTCAGTGTGATCCTGTTTTCTTAGACATCTTTCCATCAGTGTTCTCTTTTTCTCATTTTGAAGTATAACATTGGAAGAGCTTGATGGAAATAGCAACATCTGAATCAACTTCAAAAATTTTTGCAGAAGAGTTTACTGCGTTCGCTAAAGCAAAAAAAAGTTATGCACACAAGAGGAAATAGAAACACATTTTTAGAAGAAGTTCTAAGGTAGCGAATAATTAATTACCTCCCATGACTAAAAAGCTGTTTCTGCTCCCATTGTCTTCTTAAAATTGTGTTTTTTTTTCACGACGTCTCCAGATGGTGGGAACCATGGCTAATTCTAGCTGACATGATAAAGTAAGCACGGTGTGCCGGATTGCAACACATTTAGTAAAACCTAGCTCCATTACTGATCTGTGCTCCATGCTACTCTACATCCTGTTTATTACAGCCAAACATAACATCAAAATATGACTACCGTATGCTTTGCATCGCTTGGTTAAATTCTCTCCAATGGATGGAAACAGGTCTAATTCACGTTTTCCATTTTTTTTCAAAATTTTAAGTTTCATTGCAGCAGAACAACTGCATAATGCCTAAAGCTTGCAGCTCTGCTGCAGGCTGGCTAATCTGCCTCTTTAACCAGGTGCGTTTCCATCAGCTTTTTCTAATGTGCGTTTTGAAGCATCGCATCATAAAAGCTTAATGAAAAAAGCATAATTCAAACAAACTCCCTTAAAATTGCATAAATGTTTTTACGCTTACTTGAGGTGCAAAAAAGGCTTGATGCACAAAACAGGAGATAGAAACCCATTTTTTTTCGAATCAGCTCTGACGTTGCAAACTTTGATCTCACATGACTGATCAGCTGTTTCTGCGGTCTGCGTCTTCCCAGATGTTTCTATTATGAGGAAAGACATAGCTTAAAGCTGAAAGCAGCTTACTAACAGAGATGTTAACTTAAAAACCACTTCTCCGATTGCAACATATTCATTAAATCTTTCCTTTCCTGATCTGTGGTCAGTGTTTGATTGCAGCCTCCTTTTCCAGTTTACTGTAGCCATGTGTGACGACATAGGAATATATTCTTTGTTAATTCCCTTCAAACCAAATGAATACACAGCAGCTTCACATTTCTTTTCGTTAGAACTTTTAAAAGTTTACCTCAAATTAGAATTTCAGTTGAATGAAAACACAGGCATATAAGATAATATAATATAAGATGATGTTTATTTCCAAATCCAATTGTGGTGTTAAGGGTAAACCAAGAAGAAATAAAGCCTGAGTAGGACAATTTAGCAATAGCTTTCACCTGAGCAACTGTAGTTTGCTGGAGGTTTATCAAAATGCGTACAGAATCTCCCAGGCAAGGTTCTTTTAAATTTCTGTTCGTGTGAAATATCAAACAATGAAGGGATGTAGTGAAAGAAACAAGAAAGAAGCCTGCACGCACTGGCAACCAAACTCATCCAAGATCTTGGCAAGTCCAACAAAGAGCCACTGTATTTATCTAATTCTTACTCAAATTCAAACACTGCAGTGTGTAAACCTTAGTGTGAATGAAAGCAGACCAAATGTAACAAATGTCTCTAGAGTCTTCCGCCTTCAGATAAGAGGTTTTGTTAGCTTAATGATGAACTTTGATAACTTATATATCTATTTTCTCCTAAAATAAATATACTTTACTGAAATATCGTGCAAACCATGAAGCACAAAGTGTGGGAAAAACCCATAAAGCAACAATTTTCTTTAACTTCCACTGAGATATTTTGTCATGTACTCCTTAATCTGTGTCCTTGGGAGATAGACAAGGCCCAAAAGCTCACAAGGTTCTCAAGTAAGAACATTTATCAACACCTGTGAAATATATATATAAAAAAAAAACAATAACCTGAAGTTGTTTCTTCAGTTTTCGTCAACAAACTGAAATCGATATATTCAAAGCTCAGGCATCCAGCTGACCAGAACCGCTTAAACAGCAGGTTTCTATTCTGGTTCCACACTGCTGTAAACACGCAGCCCTCTGTTTACCGTTGTTCAAGTCACCAAAACAAAGAGGGCAACCTAATTGTAGTTTTAAAAGCAATGTGATATCTTGAGAGAATACAAATATGAGGCAAAATAAAAGACCAACTTACAAATTTCTCACAGCTGAATTAGTTTGAGAAGAAATCTGGAGTTTCAAACATTCAGAGGTAAAAAAAAAAAAACAAAGTTCAGCCCCTAACGGATCAATGAGTCATTTCCTCTCTGTCAGCTTTTGCTCAGAGGTCACACAGCTTCATGGCAGTTAAGAGCTTTCTGAGAAAGGCTTTCAAAATAAAAGCTTTGATTTCATCACAGTTTAGGTTGAAATATTTGTTTAAAATGCTCTTTTAAACAAGTTAATATTTCACTGACTTTGCCACTCTGTCAAAATGATTTCAGTAGTCAAAAGTTTGTGAGATTAAAAAAGGCATTAGAGGTGTGTTTTCCAAGCTTCAACACATATATAGGGTAAAACAAAAAAAGAACCAGTTATTACACGTATAAAAAAAACCCTGTTCACGAGAAGAGGCTGGCAGCCTGGTCTGTATTCTTTATTCTCTTTTGCCCTGTACCTTTCCAGTCCACTTCACAAACAGAAACATAGAGGAGGTGTGGAGGAGCACATGTCTGGAGGCAGCAAAGTAAAGTGTTGTATTTCCTGCCTCAGCATATTAGTACAAAAATCAGAAATCCTCCCAAAGTACTGTTTCTTTATACAGACCATGAATATATGAAACTAAATTTGAAGCAGGTCTTTGTAGGGAAGATATTACAGTTAGGAACTACTGTATATGTTAAAAGTGTATAGTCACATTATATGCCTGTTTAAAAAAGACCAAAAACCCTCTGATCATGATAAGATATGGTTATATACACCAAGCGGTTTTCCTAATAGTATTTTGGTTGTCTTTTTTGAGCCTACATAGAATTACAGCACTTGACGCAGTTAGCAAACATTAAACAATCATGTTGCTGCTGCTGGGAGTTCTGTGGTATTGCTGCTGGCAATAAATATACTTGCTGAAATCTTGTGCAAACCATAAAGCACATAGCGTGGCATAAAGCAACTATTTTCTTTATA
>JAUZNJ010040140.1:0-10470 GCA_034780135.1 Jordanella pulchra | reverse complement strand
ATGTTTCAATGATTGTTTTTTTATACAAATAGGATAATTTAAATACTTTCAACATTATGTATGATGTGTGTTGGGTATGCCATTGAATTATTGATGGCAGGGAGGTCAAGGATATCTCTCGCTCAGGATCACATAGAGGATGGAAACCAACCCTGGCAGCGTCACGCTAAGCCACTCTGCCCACTGGCTGGATAAACAACTGGCACTCTGTCCAATCAACAGGGTCCCATTTATAGAAGCTGCACTGCAGTTTGTTTGTTTGTTTTGTAGTAAGATATTAGTCATGCATCTGCTAAAATAAATATATCGAAGACAGGAAACAGGCACTTGCTTTGCTTGTTTTGCGAGGCTCGGACTCCCATCTTTACACACACGTCCCAAGTAGCTAACTCAAATTTGGCCTTTGGGTTTAATCAATGCATGAGCTGCAACATGATGCCTTATTGATCCCCTCAGCAGCATTCTAAATAACCCTTAATAACTGATGTCACAAACCTCTCAATGCTTGGTTAGCTCTTTGTAAAATCCTAGTTTAAAAGAGACGTAAGCTTAGGGCAGTTGCCACCGTATTTAATAAAAGTGGCAGCAGTCAGTGTGGGTGTGTTGGGATTCGCGTGATGATGGGAATCAATGACAGCGGCAAAGACGTGCAAACATCGCCAGGCACTTGCTTGCATGTTTATCTGTCTGCTTGAATAATTTACACAGCCGTTTACTCCGATCTTCAGAATTAGCAGCTAACTTTCTGCAAAGCACCATGACACGTTTGAGTCAGCTTTTGCACAGCTTTGCCTCCCTCTGCATCTATTCCTGCTTGTCGCAGAGCGCGTGGTTAGGATCAGATGGGAAGTGACAGCTGACTCGGGGAGAAGGAGAGGCAGCTATCCTCCATCGCCCTGTGATGCTCCTCTACCCCACAGCTTGTTGTAGTTTATATCAGAGGATAACCAGCTTTAAATCTGCTTTGTCGCTTTGGATAAAAACGGTGGTGAAGCATCCGTCCGTCTGTCTCTCCATCCGTCCATCCATCCTTCCATCCATCCATCCATCCATCCATCCATCCATCCATCCATCCATCCATCCATCCATCCATCCATCCATCCATCCAATTTTTCTTACAGCTTAAAAATATACAAAATATGTAGAAAATCTTTTCTAGAAATATTTTTATCGTTAAAGCTGATAAGATCCCTTTTGTTTTCACTGCCATGTACAGAAACCCATGATTCTGAGTTAAATAGAATTTTTTTCACCAGTTTTAGCCATTTTAAATCATTATTGATTCGCCTTTGTATAAGCCCTAACTGGTACCAGTTGCTATATATTATTATCAAATTATATATGTTATATATGTCAAATTATTATATGTTTAATTCAAAATGTTTTATTTCTTTTTTACAAAGATTACATTTGTAATAAAAGGATGTATGCCATCTCCTGTGATATGAACTGGTATATTTACTCTAGGACCCACTCCTCCTGTTTCTTTCTTTAGGTGTTCAACACCTACTCCAATGAGGACTATGATCGCCGTAACGAGGAAGTGGATCCTGTGGCCTCGTCGGCAGAGTATGAGCTGGAGAAGAGGGTGGAGAAACTGGAACTCTTCCCTGTGGAACTGGAGAAAGGTGGGAAAGAACGTCTTAATGAGGAAACCGTTCTGCCAGTTCCTCATTACACCCAAGATACAGAATCACCCACACATGGGTTGTCATCGGGATGCCTTCTATTATTAAACATGTCCCTGCTGTCCGCCTCGTATTCACGTTGCCTTTTTTTCAGTTATTTCTTTCCAAAGAGATTTACTAGAAAGCTTCCTAAACGTACAGGAAAAGGTACAGAAATTTCCCAGGATTCTTGTGTTTACGTAGAATTTGTTCCCTGCCTTTTTTTTCCACTTTTGTTGAGAAATTTTCCCAAGATGCAGATCATAATTGCTAACTGCTCAGAATATTGTTGGATTCCTTCATTAGCTAACTATTATGCAACTATAACAGCTTGTAAATAATTGATTAAAGCAGAGGGAAGGATGAAGGAAAGTTCTCATCTAGTCTGCTTCTTATTTTCTGTTTAAACCGATCGTTGTTGATGCCTTTTTCTCCTATTCGATCATTTATTTATGTTTTAGTCTGTTCATTTTAGCATATTTTCACATATCCTGCAAATTCAATGTTCTTTATATTTCCAGATGAAGACGGTCTTGGGATCAGTATCATTGGGATGGGTGTCGGTGCTGATGCTGGCTTGGAGAAACTGGGTATCTTTGTAAAGACCGTCATCGAGGGTGGAGCAGCTGAGAGAGATGGAAGGTAAGAGCTGCTCTCCTGTAATGTTTTGTATTTTATTTGGATTATGAACACAATTAAATTAATTTTATCTGTTCTTATATAAGACAGATACAAAGTGGTTCATAAAAATGAAGCAAAAGCAGATTGATTACCAGTTAAATCTTAGCCAAGTCTCAATTAGATTAAAGTCTGTTCTTTGACTGAGCTAGTCTAAATAAAACCTCTTAACAAATTTTCTTCCATAAATGTCCCTTTATTTAGCTCAATCCAATTCCCCAGTCTATTAAAGTAAAGCATCCCACAGCATGATGCTGCCATCATCTTGTTTTGTGCCTATGGGATGTGCAGATATGCTGAGCAGTGAGAGTTTTCACTTGTATTTATATTTAGATTCCCAAATTTGTTTTCTTTCACTTCTCAGTTGTTTTATTTTTATCTTGAGATGAGCATCTGACCCACACACATTTCTTCCACATCTTTGCCCCATGTGGCTTGGTGGGAACATAAAGCCGGACTAAGACCTGCTTCTTGCTTCTCTTCTATTAAGAGATATTTAAACCTCTGAAGCCTTCACAGAACACCTAAAGCTCACTGCAAAAAACAATCTAAAAACCAGTTAAGATTTCTTACAATAAGTGTGTTTACCCTTAATTTGAGTAGATAAATAAGATGATCTAGCAATGGAAAGAGTATTTTCACTCTTAAAATAAGATACTTAGACATTATGCACTTGAAATTAGACAATGCAATTGTTTTTTTCTTATATTAAATGTAAATTGTCTTGTTCCATTGACAAAGTGTCTAAATTAGCTGCTCAATTCAAGGAAAATTGCACTTATATTAAGAAATATTGACTTAGACTTAGATTTTTCAGTGTACTGAGATTCAATCAAACACTCACTGTATTTACAAGTAGAGAAATGTTTGCAGTAGATTTTAATTATGGGTATCAAAGCAAAAGGGTGAAAATATAATCATTCAATGCGGCTAGTTCAATCAAAAATACCCTGATATAATACTCAGTTTGGAAATTCTCATGGATTTTTTTTATTGGCAAAGACTAAGATGCAAAAAAGAAAAGATTAATCTTTTCTTTATAAGTGTATTCAAAGGCATAGCAGGGTTTGAACGATACATTTGTGAAAAAAACCCCGACCTCCACGTTTGTCTCAGTCTCTCCTGCGCTCTCGGTCACACTCTGTCCTTGTCAGATTTAACAGCAGGGGTTCGGATTAGATCTGCTTGGACGTGGGTCTTACGCAGGCGTTGTTTGCATTTGATTATTTCAGTGTTGCTCTTTATAGGTTTTAAATTCCCATTTCCCTTCTTCATAGTATGTTTCTGTTTCTACCTCTGAATGGTGTATCTGAGTGTGAACAGAGTAAGCACTGAGCCAGGGATATGATATGACAGCCTTTCAGCGCCGAGGCTGTGATTTCTGCCTCTAAACCACAAGCTTCCACCCATCAGTGTTTTGATGTGTTTCCCATTCCTCCTAAACTGATTAAAACTTTCATATTCTGCAGCTCTCAGTGCTGCATTAGAGCCGGGAGCACTCTGAAGTCTGATTCTGGTGCTCTAAAGGTGTTAGCGGTAGGTGTGTTTTCCTCTGGGATTAATTTATCCCTTTAAGCAAAAGCCAGAGTTTCAGTTTTCCGGAAGATGACAGTAAGATTAGTTCCAATGCAACAAAGCAGAGAGAGAAGCTGAGCGGAGGAGCAGAGAAAAAGCTGGTTTTCTTAGGGAGGAACATTCAAACTCGCATTACAGCCATCTCAAACTAATAGAGAAAAAGTGGAAAAGACAACAGTAAGGCTGTGTTCATGCATGAGTGAGTTTTTTTGTGTTCTTGTAGATCTAAGCCCTCGTGTGTCTTATTAAATATAAACTCAATATCTCTTAGTTGGCAGTTTGTTTAGGAGAATATACTAAAATAAGAAAGGGAAGGGAGAAGGGAAAAATAAGTTGTGACGATGGCACAACCAAGAAGACATAGGGACTTACAAACAAGACTGATTAATATAGAAAAAAATGAATGTATAGTTTGTTAAACACCTCAAATAAAGACAAATACCATACAGTTATTGATAAGAACTGAACAATGCTGATTACTGTGTAAAGTAAAACTACAAAAGCACTCTGATCCTCCAAGCAGAAAATGTTGCTTGCACATAAAATCCTTTCATAAGTTTCTCTGCACTCCGCTTTCTTGTTTGAACAGCAGATTGAGACTTCGAGTGAGGCATGGCTCACCTTTCCTGTGTTTTATCTTCAGTATAATACTTCCAAACTCTTTGAGTCTGATGCTGAAGCTGTCATTAGTCACTGCTGCCACCCTCTGGTTTAGAGAGGAGCTGCTTGTTGCACTAAATAGTTATAGAGGATGCCTAAAAAATCCTGCATCCAGATTATAATGTGGATCATCACCAAACTTTAATGGATTGTTACTTGAACTGAAGCACACTTTTGGTAAAAATTTCATTAAAATCCATTCTTAATTTTTCAAGTTATCCTGTACAAAGACGGACAGACAGACAAACAAACAAACAAACACCCACACACACAGACACACAAACACACAAAAAAGGGTTAAAAACATAACCTCCTTGGTGGAGGTAACTGCATAGTCATTCAATCATTAAAGGCAATTTTTCGACAAATAACCAAAACCATATTTGTAAGCAGAGTTTTCTACCAATACTGCCACCTGTGGCCAAAACACAGAACTGCAGCACTCTTCTCATTCTCGTAGCTCATGCTTTTTTTTTTTTTTTTTTTTTTTTTTTTTTGTTACCCTTACGTAGAATTTACATTGGTGTCTGAGTGGAGCTGGAGAATCCACTATATTCGTCTTGAATATAACACTTTGATTGTTTGCTAGGTTGGACCCATTTAACATAGACGTGCTTGATCTTTTATGTAAAAACGTACAAAATGAAACTTTAAAAATCAAATCTTAAATCTTATAGAATTAGAATTTAAAAAAAAGCTTAATTGATAACAATGTGCTACACAAATACACAGTTGACAAAAAAATTGGAAATATATGTGAAACAAATACAATTTTTATTGGAATATTTGCTATTGTTTAGGGATTATAAGTGACTCTATGCAAACAAAGCTGTTAAAATATTGTTAAAAATATTAATAGTGGTTTGTCACACAGGAAACAATATACACATTTAAGGCATTGAGGTCATGAAATAGTCTGTTCTTGAATTTGCTAACAAGAAACATTTTAAAATATGTTCAGTTTAAAAATAGTTATCTGAATGTGTATTAAAATGAATATTTTGTAATCTTTATTTCAGGGTAAGGTCAAAAGGTTTTTTTTTTGGATCAGAGCAGAAATCCCAGACATCCAGTAGCCCGAGGCTAAAGTTTATCTGACCTCTTCCTCCTTAGCCTGTTTAGTTTGTTTTCTATCCCTCATCTCGTCTGTCTATAAGCCTCTATTATGTTTAGTTAAAGCAATAAAGCGCAGCTCTGCTGCACTTTAGACTATTATCTAAACCTGCATGACATGATTTGATAAACATGGAAATTATGTGAAAAAATTAAATGAACTGATTTAGGTTTCCGCTCTTTTCATCATATTGGATTATTGACCGATGCCTTTGCTTGTGTCCACTAGGATCAAGGTGAACGATCAGATTGTAGAAGTGGACGGGACCAGTCTGGTGGGCGTGACTCAGAGCTTTGCTGCTTCGGTCCTGAGGAACACGTCAGGAGTGGTTCGGTAAGAAATAACACAGCAGAACCAACTAGGCTGCTGTAAATCCATGTTTATTATTTAGTTATAATCTTGTTGCTCCCATCACATAAAAATGCATCCAACAGAAAACTGAATCAAATGAAGATTTTTTTTTCTTAAATATGATATAAAAAGCAGTGATTTATTTTTTTTTATTTCTGTCTGATATTCAAAAGGCATACAACATATCATGCCCCTGCTTCATGTCTTTTAACAACAAACACTTAACATTTGAAAATTCCCCAATAAAGAATGTATCATATAAACTTAAGAGCATTCCATTAAGACCCAAACAGTTAAAGTTAAACCATCAGGCTTATAAAGAGAGACAACTGCCCCGTTTTATAAGATAAATGTACCAGAACTGTTCAAACCACTCCTACTAGTAAAGCTCAATAAGCGGTTTTCTGGCACAGACTTAGATTTGAAGAATATTCCATAAATGTTCTGCTGGATTGAGTTCGGGTCTTTTTCTAAAATGTTAAGATTGGCAGGGATCATCATTTCGGTATCTCACTTCATCCCAACTTCACTCATCTGGCTTTAGATTTCAGTACTTCATGTAAGACTTTTAGCCCTTTATCTTTATTTTTCTATCCTTCATTGCACTAATATCATTGATACTTCAGCATGATGCTGCCACCACCATGCTCTACAGTTGATGGAGTGTTCTAAGGTTCAGAGGATTACTGTAAAGCCCTGAACACTCCAAATCTGACTTGGTGTCTGATAAGACAGAAAATCATTTCATACAAGTTGTGGTGTTTTGGGGTCTTGAGTAGCTCCGACTGAGATAGAGCCCAGGTCTATTTTAGTCAGACTAGTCCCTGCAATTCAGCGGCAATTTCATGGGTGTGACAGGAAGAGAGATGTGGTTGCAAAGTAAAACATACGTTTTGAGGGAAAATGCAAACTAAAATCTGTCAATTGCACGGGAAAACAGTCAGGTTTTGAGTTGCACAGCGCATATATAGAAGGCATAAAACATTTCAAAAAACAGAATACTTTAGCCATGGTAGGAGTTCAGGGGGACAGAAAATGGATAAAGTAAAATAATGATCCTTTTTGAGCCCCACAAAAACAACAAGGGGCAGGCAGTGCAGATAAGTGCAGCTTATCACTCTCCCCACTTTATGAAAATTAAAAAAAATAAAAAAATCAACACACTTCACAGATCTCTACCTGAGTATCACCTCAAACTGTCTCACTAAACTGATCCACAGCCTGGGTTTCCTTTTTTTTAAACATAGTTCCCATTATATGTTTAATATTTTCTTATACAAATTCACAAAAGATTTGTGAAGTGGAGCTTTGCTTTGTTTTTTTTTGTTTTTTTTTTTGCTGTTCTTTGATTTTTTTTTTTGTACTTTTTCTAACCCTAACCCTTTTTTATAATCTTTTCCCGTCAAGGGTGGAAAATTCTTACAATTTGGGGGGCACAGAGACAGAACTAAAACAAATTTGCACAGATCAAAACCTGCTCACCCTGCATAGTCAGAGGCTCTCTGTTCACAGTGTGACATGGAAAAAAATCGCATCAGAGATTAAAAAGTCAGATGCAACCAGTGTGACCCGTGCTCAACTACCCCAAACATACAACACTAAAGTCATCTGTAAAGAAACCATTCTGCTAATTTCAGTCAGAGTTGAAGGTCTATGAATGGATCAGGGGCTCTTTCCATGGATTACTGCTAACTTTTAGGCTTTTCTTTTTTAGGCTCTTATTTGCTTTCAGATGATTTATTGATAGGTTCAGGTTGTGGTTCTTTGTTAATATCCTAACTTATTTCCAATATAACTGAATACAATAATGTGGTTCACATGGCTACAACTTAAACACAATTGAGCGTCAATTAGAACAACAAATATTCTCATCAGATCCCAAAAACCAGATCAGAACTACACTCTTCCAAATAGGAACCCAATAAATTTAAAGGGATTAGCTTGTTTTACATAGTAGTCAAAAATTCTTCAAAAATTATTTCAGAAGTTTTGTAATGGCTATAAAAAAACAACAAACATAGGAGATTTATATTATTGTCTGTATATTTAACTGGTATAATATGTGGATTAATTAAATTAATCTTAAAATTATTATAAAATTATTTTAGCGTCTTGTTTTTTTAAAACAAATTTAAAGTTAAAAGAATGATTAAAATTTATTTTAAAAATTAGTCATAAGCAAACACATGCAAACCTCTGTTATGACTTCTGCTTCCAAAGTGCATGTAGGATTACGTAAATATCATGAAACTCTGAGTTTAGAATTGGTACTTTAGCAAACTTAGGGGAGGATTTTCTTTTCCAGAGTTTCTGTGTAGATCAGACCAGCTTAGGTCTTCTCTACAACAGGAATTGTTTTACACAGAACTTCATTTATATAATAATAATAATAATGTAGTTCATTATCAGCCTAAAAAACCAACTTAATTATCAATGCATCATGTTTTCTACCTTCCTGATTGACTCATCGTGCAGCATCATATTTAAATGGTCTAAATGTGTGTTTACTTTATGTGCTATTGTCCATTCATGCCTTAAAACTCTCATTCTTCACCGCCTTGGCTGCTGCTCCTCCAGAATCAACAGCACCTAATTAGCATAAAGAAATTGCCAAAACCTATTCCTATCAATCCTAAATTGTGAACTGAAACTTGGAAAGAGAAACCCGCAATTTTAACAGAACGGTTCAACTTTAACCAACAAGAAAGTTTGAAATGTTTTAACAATCACCCCTGATCAGCACACATCTGAACGCTGCAGCTCTGAATTCCTTTAGTCCTGCTGCCATGGTGCAGAAATCACAAAGCCGCCCCTCAAGTCACCATGCTCACTGTGAAAAACAAGAACACACACACAATAACACTCAAAGCATGGCAGGAAGGCTTTGATTTGAAAGGCTCAAGCTGTCCTTGGCAACAGCCAGCCATACCAGCCTCCAACTGATTCTTGTCTTTTCTTCTGCTTTGGTTTGTTTTGTGTTCATTTTAACATTCACTCTGCTTTCTAACCTCCCCTCCTCTTATTTCTATACTCTTTTTTTTTTTGACTCAAGCATACAAAGAAAAGTCAGACATATTGTCGTTGTCTGGATACCTGTTGTTGTTAAATAATCAACAAACAATGAGGTTTTTTTTACCCTTTTAGCTTCTCTAATAAGGCTGAGATCTCACGACAGACCGCTGATCCAGCAGATGCTGTTTGCTGAACTAATATTGACAGTGGAGGTTTTCCACACAGCAGGATGCGTCTCTGTCGGCGAGGAAACCTTGAAAATATTCACATTTATCATTTGACCATCAATCTGCCTGCATGTATAAATAAGAGATGAACTGAAAGGTGTAGAGACTTGTCAAATCAGAGTTTACCTCCATCATATAGTAAATCTTGATATTTAAAAGCAAAATATGAAGATTACGCTGATAAGTTCCACCAAGTTATATTTATTTATCTTGCTCCTCTGTTATTTCTGCTCAGGTCGACTCTTGCTGCCTCCTCATTCTCACTCAATATTCAGTCTTCCTCCATCACATCTAACTCACTCCTCCTCCTCCTACTCAGTAAATCCTTCCCTCACTCTGTCTGATCACCAGAGGTTTCATAGCCAAATGTCCTAGATTTGCCTTTTTAGCTATATTTAACCCCTGCTTTCAGCAGCAAAACGTCCAGGTTTCTGTCCGAGGCTCTCTTTGCTTCTTTAAGTATGAATAAAAAGTAGTTTAATGCAAAGTAGATAATACAAATTAGGTGAAAGTAAAAAAAAAAGCACCTCCATATCATGTCAGGGAAGAAAATTGTCTTGGAAGAATTGTGTTTTCATCCTATTTATCATAAACACATTTGATGATTTTATGTTTTTAGATTTTAGCTCTGTTTTTCAACACAAAGGAGAAATGAACTAATTTGTCTCAGTCAAATATTAATAGGCCCGCTTTTCAACTTTCCTGAAGTTAGAATATAAAAAAACACTTGTAGAAAATGTAATTATAGTTTTAGCTGCTTTTTGGGAAATATGTTAAAGACGTGACTCATAAAATGTATTACGATGTTCTAGATTTAAGCACATTAGTTTTAAAAATGATGGTTTATATGGGAGATACGTTTTCATCTGCAAAGATTTAAAAGCTAAAAATGGTTGACACTAAATACTTGAGAGTCCTGGAAACACCTGCTAAAAAACTTCCAGTTTAGTGAGACTAAAAATAAAGCCAAGGCTGTGTTGAAATCAATCAAACCAAAGCCATGTGTTAGAATGTCCTAGTCAAAGTTCAGATTTAAATCCGTGGTAAAACTTGAAAGCTAATGCTCCTCATCCAGTCTGACCTATAACCAAAAGGCCAAAAGTTTTTCTAGCAGTGACTTAAAAAGCTGTATAGTATTGTGTGTAGTAGGTATAATTTTCTTAATTTTTTACAAAAATCTACTAAT
>JAUZNJ010040139.1:0-10470 GCA_034780135.1 Jordanella pulchra | reverse complement strand
CTCTGTGTTTATTAAAACCTCTTGATTTCCACTACAACCTGGTTCCGCCTCTGCCTCACCACCAACCAAACAACCGCCTCATGACACCAGCGTGTAGCATTGACTTATAAATTTATCTGCTATTATGTCTTAATTACAGACACCATAACAGGACCAGTTCTACAGGAGCACTGGCCCATGTTGGCCCCCATTTAGAACTGCGCATGCATCTTAAGTATACGTAAATGTAATTTGTTAGTTTTAAGTTTTAATAAATTAGTCGCAGTTTCATTAACCATTACAATGAGGTGTAGTCTCTGTATTAGGTTCATTTAAAGCCATTTATGATAAGACTGTAACAGAACTAAATGTGGAAAAAAGTATGCCTTGCTGTGAATACTTTCTGGAACCACTGTTTATAGTAAAGAGAATCGGCCCAAATACTGAACCCTGTGGTACTCCACATTTAAGTCAGACTAAATTGGAATCTGTTGGACAACAAATATTTAAACTACTACAGTGCAGTTCCCTTAATTCCTATGCTTCAAGTCTTTCTAAGAGAAGATTGCGATTGAACAGCACAAGAACAAACATTAGTTCCTTATATGAGAATTGCAGTTTCTGTGCTATGGTGGGCTCTAAAACCTGACTGAAACATTTAAAGTGTTCATTCCAAGCAGCCCGAAACTAAAGAGATGCTGACATACCAGATCCAGAGGTGGTTTGGGTCTGATCTAGATTGTTCTGTTACCCCAGAATAATGTCATCACACTGTCTCATAAAAGGCAGAAAACTTGGATCAGGACCTGTCAAACTACAGATCCCGTGAGCCATCCGTTCTGTTTCCTTCCTCAACCAGTAGAGGGTGGAGAGTGGGAGGTGGAGCAGAGGGGGAGTTTGGGAAAGAATGTTTGGAATTCATTTCCTGTCGAGCAGCTCTCACAGTGAGGAGGAGACAAGGAGTCATGGCCAAGTTTGAAGCTTTCCTCCAGAGCATGGGGAAGGCACAGCACAGACGTCTGCTTCTTCTGCTGGAATACTGACTCCAGGACTCCTGCTCCAGGAGGAGACGCAGCACAGACTGCTGCTTCTTCTACTGAAACCTTGACTCCGAGAGGAGACACAACACAGAGTGCTGCTTCTTCTATTGGAGGACTAATTCCAGAACTTCTGCTCAGGGAGGAGAAGACGCAGCAGTGATTTCTGCCTTCCCTGCTGGAATATTAACTTTAAGCCATCTGCTCCAGGAGGAGAAACAGGACTTACTCCTGCTTCTTTTGCAGGAATGCTGAATCCATGACTTCTGCCTTAGGGAGAGGCACATGACTGACTCCTGCTTCTCCTGCTAAATTCTGCACTGGAGGAGGAGGCGCAGCATGGCTGAACCACTGCTCAGAAGAACTTTCTCTAGACTGAGGGGCAAAGACAGGAGTCGCAGAAAGACAGACCCCAAACTTAATGGTGAGGATTTTACTTTCTAACTCTGTCAATGAATGCATCACGATGGCCAGCTTAAGTCAGAGTTGGTACCAAAGTTGGTACCATGATGGTCCCATTCACTATCTCTAGCTGTTCTGAAGGTAAATTAATGTAATGCAACACGGTTGCATGTAAAATTAGTCAGTAACTAAATGCATAACATTTTTAGTAACTTTAGTCAGTCAGTGAATGCATCATGTTTTTTACTAAACTTAGTCAGTCACTAAATGCATCATGTTTTTTTGGAACTTTAGTCAGCGAGTGAATGCATCGTGTTTTTTAGTAATTTTAGTCAGTCAGTGAAGGCATCCTGTCTTTTGGAACTTTAGTCAGTCGTTGAATGCACCATCGTTGTTGGTAACTTTAGTCTGTCAGTGAATGCATCATGTTGATTACTGGAGGTAATTTGTTAAGTATAAGTTTAGTCATGGTCAGTTAATACATCATGTTTGTTGATAACCTTAGTCAGTCCTTGAATGTGTCATGTTTTTAGTACCACTCCTCATTCAAAGAATGCATCATGTTTTTAGTAACTTTAGTTAGTCAGTGAATGCATCATGTTTGTTAACTTTAGTCAGAATGAGTGTATGTATTATGATAGTCATCTTAAACTAGTGAAGCTCCATTGATTTTAAACCTAGACTGCTTCAGAACCACCTCTTTTGGATCCAAAACAAAAAAGATTCTCAGGTTTCTGGAGTTTTTCTATAGATTTGGAGTCCAAGTGAAATCAACCCCTTCATTAATGTCACTGTGATCCATCAGATTTATGTTTCCATGGAGACATAGCTATCCACTGTGTTTAGGTGGAAAACAGCTCAAGATGTTGTACCAACAGACTATTGTGTAATTTTAGCATGGTTCATCCCTAACCCTTATGTAATCAGTTCAACCAGCATACCTGACGGAGTAGAGTATCTGACCTGAATGTTGCTGCTCTTGAGCATTTCAAATCCTAACCAAGTTTCTGATAGAAACCTTTAGCCTTAATTACTTAGTTAACCTAGTTACTACAAACCCATGAGTCCCTCAGAAGGCAGGATCTGGAACTGTGTTCAAACAGCCATGTTGGATCAGCAGAGTAAGAACATGTGCTTCTTCAGATTCTGGTCTGGAATCCTGATTTGATTTGAATTACTGTGAGCTGTGGAGGTGATGCTGGTTAAAAATCAACATTTGGTTCTGATTGTGAGAACCAGAACTACATTCTCAGATTTAAACTATTGGATCCCAGGAGTACAAACAGACTCCAGAGCAACTCAAAAACTGTAATTGGGTGATTTAGTGATGTAGGATGTCCTTCAAATGGACTGGATCAGCTGACCTCTTCCTGTCATTAGCTGAGTGTGTGTGCTGGGACTTCCTGTTTATGCGTCTGGGATGCTGCTGTTAGCTGGACTGATTGCAAAAATCTGTTGCTTCATCTTATATGATAATTGGTCAGTTGTGCTCTCATTAAACCAGGATTTACTGTGTTTAAAGTTGGGTCATCAGATTTTGGGGGCAACGTTTAGTGAAAACATCTCATCTTCTCAGGAGTTTTAGATTTATCCTTTAAAGATTGTGATGGAGACCAACTGGAACTTATTGCAAAGATTTTTCACTTCTGACTCGTACAAACAAACCCAGTCAGAAAAAGAACCCAATGAGATTCAACCCATAACCTGACAGAACCAGCATTTGAACACACCCCAACAGGATTTGCGTCGTTGTGACTAATTAGTGTGTACGTGGGTTTGTGTGTGTGGGGTGGGATGGGGGGTTGTGAATAGTGAATACTCAGCAGTGTGTGTTGAACACAGAAGCTTCTTTCACATCTGTGCAGCTGTTTATTTAGCCATCCCCCCCTCTTGCACAGTTTAAAATCAGGAACAGATGGACCATTTTTGGATCTCGGGCTCCCTCAGATGACAGGAAGCGAAGCCAGCCTCCGGAGAGTGTCACTTCCTGTTTGGTCCCAGTTCTAGCTTCAGGAAACAGTCGTAAAGAACCATCAGAACCGGCGGTTCACTGACTGCAAGATCAGTGTTATTTTTTCGCCACAGAACATTCTGATAAATTCATTGGTTGATGAACAGTTTGTTAAGGCATTGGAGCTATTAAGGGTTGGTTATTCAGGATGTTTGTTAGATTAAATGTTGGTGTTGATGCTTCAAATTAAATCAATCTGACTGTATTTTAGCAAGAAAAAAAAACAGGACAACCTAGCTATGTTGGGTCATTCTCTGTGGCCAGCTGGAGTATGAGAATACAGAAAAAACATATACAACATAACACATTAGCACTGGTTCAGGAATATTCTATGTAAAAGAAAATAAAGGGGTAAATTGCAGCAGCAGGTCAATGAAAGACCACCTTCAGGAAGAAGGCACAGCTAAATGCCAGAACAGAAAATGTATTTCTTCTTATGTCTTTGAGATAAGATAATCTTTCTAACTGACTGTTAGAGTTTATGGATGGCTGGATTAGTTTAGGGCAACACTAAAAATCCCATTACTATGCACATAATTCTATAATTAATTTAGAAGTGTTGTCCTAAGTAAAAAACATATTCAAACTAAAAAAGCACTCTGAGAGCGCAGAACTCCACCAAGCAGCCCATTTTGCCCCATATTTTAACTTACACCTATAGCAAAAAGTCGCAAATGATCTGGATCATTACCAAATTTTGATGAATTGTTCCTTGCCATGAAGTGCAACTTTGATAAAAATAACCTTGAAATCTGCCCATTAGTTTATAAATGAGGCACATTGTGTGTCTGCAGCCTCTGGTGTTTGTTCTGCTCTCACCTTCCGTATTCACTCTGCTTTCTTATTTGATCAGCAGATCGATACTTTCAGCGAGGCAAGGCTCACCTTTCCTGAGTTTTGTCTTCAGTATAATACTTCTGGACTTTTTTGAGTCTGATGCTGAAGCTGTCAAAAGTCAGTGCTGCCACCCTCTGGTTTAGCAGGGAACTACTTGTTCCACCAAATAATGTTCAAGAATCCTTTTCCTGCATCTAGATTATGATGTGGATCCTCAGCAAAATTTAATGGATTGTACCCTGGAATAAGTGTGCATCTTAGGTGAAAATCCCACTAAACTTTGTTCATACCTTTTCATGTTATCCTGTAACAGACACACACAAACATGACTTAAACCATATCCTCCTTGGCAGAGGGGATATGGTACTGTTTTACTACAATTTTCTCTTGATATTTTTTCTAGTTAATGATACATATATAAACATAATGAAATCAAATACAAACCCAAGCTATTTGCTGCTGGCATGGCAATATTATTTTATTATGTTAAACTTGCTTTTGTTATTTACAGTGACCATATTCTGATTTGAGATGTAACTAGTCGAAATGGCTCTTCTAATTTCTTGTTTGAGTTCTAGTATTGTTTACTTGTGAATTAAAAATCCCCTAAACTTAAGGGCATGTTACGAAAGAATCTTTTTCCTGGTTTATTTATCGAAACAATCCATGTTTTACTGTACTGCACCTGGGTGAATACAATGTGATTACTTGTTGCACTTTTTAAATCATGTTTTTAGCTGTAAAGTGGCAAAAAAAATGATGAGTCCTATTGTTTTTGTATTATCAGTTACAATGCAGAAGCACAAGTACTGACTAACTCATACCGTCCCGATTCACCAATATTTGCATACTTGTTACCTGAACACTTGAAACATTACGTGCACTTTGATCAAGTACATACTTTCTAGAGGTAGATAAGGTATTGTGGGAGTTTTGGGACAGGGCCAATGATGACAGAGGAAGAAGTGCACTATCATTGACAGGCAGGCTTCACTTTTCTAGTTGCTGCACTTTTCTAGGTAACATCCCGTACTGGTCCATCTTCATGTTCAGCTCTGTGAGGTCCTGCATGATGACGGAGGTCAGGAAGCAAAAGGAAGACTGCACCAGGTCACCAGAAGATTAACCTCCCACCTGTAGACAGACCTAATAATAATGGAGTCATCAACAAACTGTAGGAGCTTGATGGACTGCTGACTGGAAATCTGACAAAACTGTAGTTAATGTTAAAAAAAAATCTACTAGAGAGCCTGCCCTAGAGGTAAATTGTTAAAGAGCATTAGGATAACAAAAGAAATGCTCAGTCACCTCTCAGTTTTCTCTGATTTTTGAAAAACCAGCAGCTTCTGGTCTTCTGAGCTGAGTAGGAGAAATGAGGGTGTGGCAGGTTAGACAGATTTAATGGCACAAGGTCATTAAAAGACTTAAGAACAAATAAAATAACTTTGAAATTGATTCTCAAATAACCAATTACCAACATTCAAAGAGATCGAACCCAGAACCTTCTTTCTGCAAGGCAACAGCGCTAACCACTGCACCACCGTACAGCCCGTGGTTAACCATGCGACCATCTATGGAGGCTTTGGTCCTTAATGTGGACATTGCTGGATCGAATCCTGGCCAGTTGACTTTTGCATATCTTCTCTCTATACCACTTTTCTGTCTGCCAAATATAAAAGCTACTAGAGCCTTAAATAAAAAACAAAAGGATAGATGTATCATAAGCTGAGGCAAGTGTTAGAGATCATCTTCAGCTGTTTGTCTGATAGCCCACTTAGCCTTAATTGGGTTAAAATATAAGATCTGAGGGACTCTCTGTAAAGTTTGTATGTAGAAACCAGGTTCTGTTGGTACTGTAGTATGATTTTAAATTCTCAGAAGAGCCTGCTGGTGTTTAATGCACCAGGCACAGTTTAGTTTGACCAACAGTGGAACAGTTCTCTTTCTTTTATTAGATTAGAAGGACTTTAATCTGTATATAGTACCAACTGTAACCAATAAAATCATCAGAAAATGGGGAGTTAGTGTTCATGTTTCACATAGAACGATCCCAAACAGATAAATACATTAGTGACACCAGGAATCATGATGAAATCATATTCAGCAGAACAACTGAGTTTATTCATGCAGCTCAGTCATACAGTGAACACGCTGCCTGTCACGAGGATTACACTTTTGCAGAGATGCACAGTGTTTTTCAGAACTGAGAGCCACGACCAGGCTGAATATCAACTAACTGAGTGTTTGAGAAAACAAAGGAGACACACAAAAAGCACAAAAGTGACCCAGGAGTCGTTTCTGTTTAAAGTAAGGGTTGAGAGCGGCTGTAGCTTCTTTAGTGATTTCATCCAATACAAAAACACAGATAAACAAAAACTAAGGGTAAGATACTACAACGAGGAGATAAACTTAGAAGAAATTACAACACATACTTGGCTAGTCACATACTAGAAATAAGCCCAAAAACCATATATATTTATCTCAAAAACAGCAATTCCAAGTGTTCCCCCTGATAGTGTGTACTAAGTCCTTTTTGAGCCTGGAAATAGTTTTTGCACCACGCACCATCAGCATACATAGTTATTGATGTTCTCCATTTGCAGATAGCTTAGATCATCAAATTGGAAACTTGAACAATGGTGAATATTTTGCACCCATTACATACTGAATAAACTTTTCCATTATTATAACTAAGAGCCTAAGAATAGTATTGCTATCGCTAGTATCAGTATAAGTAAGGACAAGTGCTCACACATCCATCTACTTGACAGAGAAATCGGAAATTTTCTGCAGCTTTAGCTCCTGCTTCGGAGAACACCAACGTTTATATTATATTCCCAGTACTTCTGCTGTCTTGTCCCTCTTAACATGAAATCACATTTTGCAATTTTTTAAACTTAATCTCAGATTTTTTTCTTTTTTCTTTGCATGCCCTTGTGAGTTTTACTGACTCGATCGACTACATTTGCTTCTTCCATAGACATTATATATGTTTAATGCTGTTTCTTGTTAAGTCATTTCACTCATGCATAATATTGTATCTCCAGCCACGGTGTCATATCATAATGAATATATTCAAAGTTTGTTTATTCAAAAAATGAGAAAACAAAAAGAAAAACAATAAGTCAACAGGACTAATTCAATTGAAAGACCTTTGTATGCAATCAGAGTGAGATACTGCTGTAGAAATTCATAGCTCATAGAACATAATTATGCTCCTTTACATCTGCAAGAATTGTTGTCTAGTTCTCACAGCTCAATAGCTTAACAGTCTTTGGAGGAGATTGTTATAGTTTAAAATATTTAAAAGGCTCCAAAATGACCCTTTGACTTGAATTGACCTACTTCCAGGTTGTTGTTTCTGGTTGGCATACCTCCAGTTGATGTTTTTTGCTTTTTTTATGTTTCTACTTTTGTGCCACTTCTATCTGCTGGTTGAGTTCTGGTGTGAATATAAAATGGCCCTGATTTGAGTTACTTCCAAAATTATTTGTCTCTTTGAACTTAAAAAGCCAGTGTAGCAGAAAAGTACTGAAACCATTATAGATCAATGTTCTGCTGCTAAATGCTAAGCAGTGTTGCTGACATGCTGCAGCTGTCTGACATGCATGAACCATCTTCAACTCAGTTCTAAAATCTGAAATAAAACTTCTAAAAAAAAAACTGTTTTGAGTGACCTGCACTCACTATGAATTTTCAGCTGTAATAACAGCACGGATATGCAGAAAAGAGGTGCTGCAGAGCAGGACTACCACATTGGTTTTGCTAGATTTCCAGGTCTGTGCTCCTACTTATTTCTGTCCAATGGGAGCACTGTCACATGTGTGGGTTTGTTATAAGTCATAGTTCTCTGAGAAAGTAAACAACAGCAAAAATAAATAAAGAACGTCTGATTTTACTTTAGACCAAACAAGTGGACCAAAGGACATGAATATACTCCAGTTTTCAACCCCTGATTGTAGCAGCATCACCTTTGAATTCCATTGAGAGACCTCAGTTTGCTTCTTTTCTGTATCTTTCAAGCCTCCAAAAAGCCAAAGCAAAAACCTATAGGTGCTTAAACCAATTCATGGTCAGTCCACTATTTTCCCTATTCATGAATACATACTATAAATAAATCACTCAAGCAAATTAGGGTTTTATGAAACCCTTATTAATAAATCCACACATATATCTATACAACTATGCTGTTTAAATTGATTGATGTTTCTCCATAATATACAAACTTATTAGTTAGAGCAATTATTCTTTCAGTTAAGGTTATTTATCTCTTACAACATATGAAACTCCTAGATTACCACAGAGATGCATACCCTTGCCCTCTCCCCCATAAAAAACTCAACATTTTAGTAAACTTCAGTTCCTGTGATTTAGTATACTGATGTGAATAAGTCATTAATATATTTCTTTTTTCTTGTCAATTGTTGGTTGATGTACAAACTATTAAAATGAAGAAATAGTAAGGACTTCTACTTGAGATTGTCACTGCTGCCACTTTCTGGTTTAGAGAGGAAGTGCTTATTCTGAAGCTGATGAGTTACGTCCACATGGGAACAACAAATCCTCTGGTGGGGGGATAATGGTCACCCACTAGTTGGACTGTGTGTCTCCTGCCTGATGTGAATAGACTGAATGAGTGATGGAGGGATAAATAAGAGGGTTTCTCTGTAATCAGATCTTTTGGGTAAAAGTTTTATTTTCCTCTTGCTAGAAAATGAGGTTGTACCAGATGTGATGATGGCGTGAATTCTACAATGACCCATAGACCACAACTAAAAGTGCTTTTGTAGAAATTAAAATAACATTTTTTGCAAAATAGAAAAAAAACATTTATAGATGAAATCTATAACAATATAAAAATGATGACACACACAAGATACATTTAGTATTCCTCAACATTATTTCATCAAGTCGCTCAGGGCCCTCAAGCAAGTAAAAATCTGACAGTTATATATAAACTGTAGAGGATTTATGCTTTTTTTGATGGTGATCTGGATTCCCCCCCCGAAACAAGCTCTTATGCCTCCACAGTATGGAGGTTTAAAAGGGACAAACACATAATGATAAATTAATGTGAATGTAACATTGAATGATCAAATGCACCATAAAATGGTTCCATAAATGATTCAATGTACAATTAAGTTATGAAATGCAAAATGTAATAATTAAATACACTATTTGAAAAATGTTATTGAATAATTAAACGTCAGTTTTTAGAATGTTGTTAAAATATACATACAATTTTATATACTTTGTTTGTTTTCATGTCTTTAATGTATGCGATTAGAGTGGCTCATTCAGAGACTGTGATGTCTGATTGCCTGCTTCACATGGAGCAAAATAGGACAACTTCTTGTTAGCTTGTTATGGCTTAAAAACCAATATCTCCACTGAAAAATGTGACAGCAACTCCAGAAACTTGAAAAAAATAATTCCAGACATCTTGCCATAAAGTCTGGGTAAGCAACTCCAGCCTATCTTTATCTGAAATATTTCTAATAAGTGCAAGAGAGGGCAGGATATTAATATACCATGTCCAAGTGGTTCAAATACACTGCAAATACCTTAATGAGCTAAAAATGCAGAAAGAACTGCAAAAACTGTCATGGTGGGTTTCCATACTTGCGATATGAACTGTGGACCACGATCTGACAGGATTTCCTGGGGGATGCCATGAAGTCGGAACACATGTTTGATGAGGAGCTGGGCAGTCTGGAATGCGGTGGGAAGTTTTCTGAGGGGAACAAGGTGGCAGGCTTTGGAGAATCGATCTACTATTGTGAGGATAGTGGACATACCTTTGGATATGGGGAGACCGGTAACAAAATCAACTGCTATATGGGACCAGGGACGGGCAGGAACAGGCAGAGGACGAAGCAGACCAGAAGGGGGTTGATGGACAGGTTTATTTCTTGCACAGATGGGACAGGCCAGCACGTACTCCTTCACATCTTTGTGAAGGGACGGCCACCAGAATCGACGGGAGATGAGGGCTATGGTTCTGCTGACACCGGGATGGGCGGAGAACTTGGACGCATGAATCCAGTGGATGAGGCGGGATCTGACAGAGGAAGGGACAAAAGTCTTATTAGGTGGGCCGTTACCTGGGTCAGGTTCAGAAGCTTGGGCCAAGTTGATCAAGTCCATGATCTCCCAGGTAACGACCCCAACCCTACAGGAGGCAGGCAGGATGGGTTCTGGAGA
>JAUZNJ010040138.1:0-10471 GCA_034780135.1 Jordanella pulchra | reverse complement strand
ACACCTGGGAGCAATCAGGGAACACAGGGAGCACAGAGAACAGAAACTCAAACACAAAGACAGACGGATCATGACAGATTCAAGCAAGAGTTTAAAGAGAAATAACTGAAGTAAAACGATTTGGGAATTAAAGTATTGCTTTTTTCTGTTTATCTGCATTCATTCATACTCCTCAATGAATGAAGGAACTTCAAGGAAACTGGTGGAGATTTTCTTTTCCCTCCTCTGTGCTTAAAACTGGACTTCACCTTGAATACTTAAAAAAAGAAAAAGCAAACTCTGAGAAACATTTTCTTTATTTTATTGCAAAAACATTTAAACAAACCAGTCAGTGCATTAAATAACAGATTCAAAGGTTTGAAAATGATAAAATTTGTCTTTAAACTGACTTTTTTCAAGTAACATCACCCTGCCACATCTGCATACCGGGAGGATGTAAACCCCCAGCTCAGTTATACATTTGTCTTTGGCTAAGAGCAGGCTTTTAAAATTCATGTTGGCCAATAAGCTCTGTGGCTTTAGGTAAGCGCATGGATAATTATTTATGTAGATATGATCAGATAAAAAACATCCTAAACTACTTCTAAATTGTACCCCTCAGCTTCTTTTTCCCAGCTTGCGCTGCATAACTTGATTTCTACCTGCTACCTGTCTGTCCTCTCCACTGTTCAAAGCTTCTGGCCTATTCACAGATTAGAATATTATGTTAAAAAGAAGCCGTTGCTTTGAATTTCACAGCTGGAGTGAAGGATTTCCATGTTATCCCTGTGTAGAACGCGGCTCTGGAGCACCGAAAAAGTAGCGGAGCACAGTGAGGTAAAAGTCACAATTCTAGCGAGGCAAATGGCGCACTTGTGGCATATTTGGCAAAAACTATAATACTTCCACGCCTGTAATCTACACAAAGCGAAATTCGCGAGAGCTGAAACATCTGACCTTTTGTTTATATTCAATTTGCGAAATCCAATCAGGGGCTAGATGTGGCTCTGAACTACAGTGAAGCAGGCAGCGGAGACAAGCTGTTTGTAATCAAAATGGACAGTAGGAAAAACAATGTTAACAATGGATGAAGTGGGGAATGCTCTGAAGACATTTGTGGGTGGTTTTTAAAAAGTTATTTTAAATTAGTCCTCCCTAGAAGGACTGTTTGTCATCCTACCTCCAGCAAGACGCGAGCAGAGAACCTCTCCCCCACTTTGTCATTCTGCCTGCCAAGCCTCTTGAATCTACAGTTGTCCTTCTTCCGATTCTAGTTGGCCTCTAGAGGCTAGCCCAGGCCACCGCCGCCTCTCCCAGCTCTGTCTCCCTGGCAACTTTCTCAAATATACTGTTGTCTTCTTAAGCTCTCCTCCTGAGCTAGGTCTGTTGTCCGGGTGACTCATTTCCCAAAGCGGGACAGCGGGGCCTCAAACCGGGTCATGGATAGGCAGAAGTACCGCTGAATGCGACTGAATTCCAGACGTAGCTTCTAGAGGAGGATTCTCCATTTGGTTCTGTCTCTTAAGAACCTTGCAAACTCAGGGACACCAACAGCTTTGTTCAGCATTCAAAAAAGAATAAACATGACAGTGAGTTGCTTTGTCAAATCCCTGCACACCGTGTTAATATGAAACCAACAAGCAATAGACTCGATGATGTAGTGGAGCCTTTTATCAGCCGTGAAAATTCCCCCGCTGTGCAAATTGCTTTTACTGGCTGGGCAAATTTTAAGGTGAGTAAAAGCAGACAAAACTGTCGCAGGTTTAGCATTCAATGTGAACACACCATAAGAATACATCAACACGAAGTTGAACATAAGGTATCCTCAAAAAAAAGTTTAAGTGTAAAAATGAAACCACCTGAAACAAACAAAACTGTAAAAGGCGTTTTAATACTTGCTAAAATCCAAATGGTCAGTTTGATATCACTGGATAGCTTAGTTTCAACTCTTTTTGGATCCTTAAATAGCTCTAAACGACCCCAGCTAGACTTGTTTATAATTTTGCCACTGTTGCTCACAGTTTTTTCACAATTAATCCTGGTCAATGACTGCAAATACAATCCCTCTGATTTCTTGAAGTTTTTCTACTTTAGGAAACTTTACAGATTTCATCAAATTCTTGCATTTGCAGTCACTGATTTTGAACTCCAGGATTAACTGAGACCCCGGCAGACAGTACAGGAAGTGGAGGACAGAACAACTCTTATGAAAATAATATTAGTTTACACAATGACCTCGACCTCACTGTATGACAATGTGTCCTGATGCATCCAGGGAGCTCTTTTAGAGCCCTAGATGTACTAAGCAGCGCTATCACAGATCCTTCCTACTAGAAGCTGTTAGACTTTAGAACCATCACTTCTACAAACAAACTTGGTAACTAGTTATTCTGCTTTAGCAGTTTCCCATTCTTTCAAACAGCCTATTACTACTATTTATGCAAAAACATTCATACACGTTTGGTATTTTTTAATCTTAAATCACCAATTTCAAGTTTCACATTTCAACATTCTGAATATGTCATTTTTCCTTACTGCATGTTTCTAATGTTGTAAATTTGTGTAAGCTCTTCTATTCTTGTTATTATGTTTTTATAATTCATACCCTTGTGTGTATCTGGATGCTTCCATTTGTCTTTTACATTGAATTTCCCCTCATGATGGAACCATAAAGGACCTTTTATTCAATGCTCTGTTATTTTGTGGATGATGCAATCACCAATACCAATAAAGAATGCCATACAAGGCTCAATTAGACATTTGGTCTTTGGTCCAACGTCATCTGTGATAAACCTTTACCTTTAGATAAAAGTAATTTAAGGAGTCCGATTTTATTTTAAAGCCGTTAGCTATTACTGTTGGCTAAAAAAGAAGAAGAGAAATCAGGAAAATGTATGTGCCTTCTGTAAATACAGCAGGTAAAGATCACAAGACACCTGGAGATTTTCCTCTTAAGTAAACACTTTCACAGTCAATATAATGGATTAGCAACATTAAATTTAAACCTCAGCAGGTCACAAACACAGACACGGTTTCCAGGTTAATACGGGTGTCTGGGCTCGGCCCAATATTTATTTGTCTCTCCCTGGTCTGAATGTATCTAACAAGGCGTGATGTGACATTTTGTAAAATCGATAACTTGGCCAGTCAGATTTGGTCTCGCTGCAGAGGTAAGAGAGCAACATGGACCGATGACAGCAACTCATGTAAATCAGATAATTTATGAATCCTCATAACAGGTTCGTCCACGACTCTCTGTCTACATGAGCTGCAGCCTGATTTCTACAACACATGCGACTGAACATTACAGTCACTCCTAATCAACAGTACTGATGAAAATATCCTACTTATGCAGCACTTCTTCCCTTTCCTTATGCCTCCTGTTTGCTCAGACATTTTCTTGTCTTACAATATCTCAGCAGGACAACTCATTACGCCCAGAGGGGCGGAGATTAATCTGAAGCCACTGAGGCTCGGTCAGCGCTGCGACTCCGTCCTTAAACCCAATCGAGACTGACAGCTGAGCAAATGAACAAATAAATAAGTAAACAGCATAAAAAATGCAGGCATGAACATAAATAAGTGAGAGTTTGGTTTGGGCAAACAGAGGCCAAGTTATTTCTTATCAAAGAAAAATAAAATTATATATTATTTATTCATGTAGCTTTCTGCGCTCAAACACCAATCAGAATGTACAATTACCAGAAGGAGGGCCTCACTGGTTAAACTAACAGGAAACTGGACACCAGCCTCATTATTAGCGCCACAAGAAGCAGGATTAAGGCTCATGTCCAATCAGAGATCTTTCCCCTCTAAAGCGATTGATGTTTCTGCAAAAACAACCAGCTTTAGGAGTTTCTCTTTAGATTCTTATTGGCTTTAAATCAATGAAGCTTTAGAAAGTTGACTTCACTCCTTTTTTTCTCCAAATAAAGCAGATTAAAACAAGCATTCCTCTGCACAGTGTTGAGCAGCAGCTTCAATTATTCTGTCTCTCAGCTCACTAGCTTCACCCACATACTCACCTCCTCATGAAATCATTTATTGATTTTTAAAGCAACACTACAAGACCATTGATCCAAGCATTAGCTTAATTTGATATATATTCAATCCTTGTTTCAGGTCAATAAACTGAAATTGGCTTGTTCTGTGCAGACGACTCGTCTCACAAACTCTCCTATGTAACTTTAGAGAGTCGGATCTTAATCTCTGAATTGGTCATGTGACAGTCTGAGCTAACCACAAACACGGGAGCTAACTAGGCTAAAAGCTGTTAAGCAACAAAACAGACAGGACACTTACCTGGTCAAACAGCCTGTGTCTGACTGGATGCAGGGCTTTGTTAAGCATCCTCAAATAAACGGCATTTGTAAAGAAAGCACACATCTACTTAAACCAGTAGCTATTTGAAAAACGATATTTTCAATTTAGACTAAGCTGAAGGCTTCGCTCAAAAGTCACTGAGTCAAATTCACATTACGTATTTCAACATGTAATTTGTTATAAAATTGTTCAATTCTATTTCAAAGAAATCTGCTTATTTGTCGGTAAAATAAAATCCTAATGAAATAAAGTAAGGTGTTTATTTTAGAATAGGATACGGAAAGGTTAAAGGGGTGTGAAAACTTCTTTGTACCACTGTAGTTGGAGGAAATGACCCAGTGAGGCAAGAGCAGAATCTCGCTCTGGCATCTGACAGACTGACTGACTTCTATTTTCTCAAACAGACTTTATCCAGTTCTGGGACTGCCAGATGATCCAAAGAGTGAAATACAGATGGAAGATCAGTTAAACAAGCAGGATAAAGTTTTAAATGAAGAATGAACTCCCCCTTTAATGCAGGAAAAGACCAGCTTTGTGTGGTTGGGGTTTAAAAAAACAGCTGGGAAAGTGTAGAAAATGTCTGGGGTTCCTCTCCTCCGGTTGATTTCATCTTCTGCAGACAACAGTAATAGTTAAACTTTCCTTTCTGGACTAATGGATTCTCTGGCATTCAAAAGGATAAGATAGCATTACTTTTAGTGATGCTTCATCAAACTGATCACAATAACAGGGGATGTAATGGTGATAAAAGGGTCAGCTATTACAACTGCCTTTAAGTGTTTTCCTACAACCAATACAAACTCAGAGGCATAAGTATCTTTGTTCGGACTGGGACGAATTAAGCTCAGGTCATTTTATATTATCCCTGCCCACAGAGACATAAGTAGGAAACAGAACCATGTTAACAATGAAACGAGTCCTGGACCAACATTGACTTAAACCAACTCGGAGAGGAACAAGCTTTCACTCCAAAAGCAACAACAAAAAAATCTGACAATGGTTTGTGAAGCACTCAGGGTCTAAGGTTTCACTTTTGGAGCCTGAAGGCCCTCAGACTACAAATCTAGTACTACTTTTTCTGTGTGGGGGGAAACTTTGACGACAAAGATCACCTTTGACTTTCTTGTTTCTATCTTAAGCTCACAGCTAAGCAGTGAGCTGCACGCAGACAAACACTGACGGACTTTTAGGAGAGACAAAGTGCTTACCACACCCTTTCTACAACAGCTGTGTGCTTTCTGTTGCCTTTTACTGCAACACGTATGTGAGAGAGAGGCTTCTCAGAGCAGAGATTTATCTTATGTCATGCAGCATGGCAGGATACAGGTCGCTTTGGGTCAAGATTTTTTTCTACCTAAAGCAAAATATGCTTAGTTTATTTAGTTGTGGTGTATATAAAATGTGATTATACCTATAAAATAGAGGGTCAGTACTTTAGTTGTCTATTTGTGAAAAGATACAGCTGGTAATTAGACAGGAGCAGAGCATGAACGCAGTGTGCACATGACCACCATGTTCTGAACAATTTTTCTATCGTTAAGATCACACTTCCTTTGGATGCGCTCGGAGTCAGGATGACGGAGGACATCCTGCAGCTGTGGAAGTAGTGACAGACAGCCCATCTGAGTGGGTTCTGTTCTTCTACACCCTGCACAGTACACACATCTGGACAGGATAGACTTGCTTCGGTCAAGTCCGCGTCGCAGAGCTGAGTGTGGTTTAACTGACCGTGCCACAAGCGTTCCTCATAAAGGCAGTTAAAAAGTCAGCCTTTTACTACCTGAAGAACATTTTCAGGATTAATGGACTAATGTCCAGGCAGGATCTAGAAAAACTCCTTCGTCCATTTATCTTTAGTAGAACTGATTACTGCAACAATGTGTTCATAGGTTTGTCTAAAAAGTCCATTAGACAGATTCAGCTGATCCAAAACCTTGCTGCCTGTGTTCTCACTAGAACTAAAAGATTAGAGCACGTCAGCCTGGTTCTGCAGTTCTTACACTGACTCCCTGTAGCTCAGAGAATAGACTTTTAAATCCTTTTGTGAGTCTATAAATCACTGAATGGATTAGTAACTCAAAACATAACAGATTTGTTGTCAGTGTATCAACATATCAGATCACTCAGGTCTTCTAGTTCCAGCTACTCTGTCCAACCAGAACCAAACATGGAGAAGCAGCATTTAGTTCCTTTGCTCCACTTATCTGGAACAAACTCCCAGAAGACAATAAAACTACTGAAAGCCCGAGTTCTTCTAAGTTCAGGTTAAAAACCTATGTGTTTAGATCTACCTTTGACTGCTGAAGTTAAACAATTACCGATGGTATTATTAGTTTAAGGTTGTGGTCCGACTGTTTTATGCATGTTTTTAATGTTTATTTGCTTTTATTGTTCTTCTATTCTATTGTCTATTTCATGTAAAGCACTTTGAATTGTCCACGTACTGAATTGTGCTGTACAATAAACTTGCCTTGCCTTTGTAAAATAAAGAAAAATCTTCTTGGCTACAAGTTGAAAGTTGAATCTGGTTCTTCCACCAACCTTCTGTGAGAAGATTGTGGAAAGAAACCTTGAAGGTTTGGTCTGAGAATTGCAGTTTAAAGAGCCGTTCTACCAAATACTCAGGGAATGAATGTACATTCCTGAACTTGAGCAAAGTTTTAAGATGCCTCCCTTTAGTCGTTCTGAATTTTAACCAATAGAACTTCTTATCCATCCTAACCAACCTAAAAGCAGGTGTGGTGAAGCAGAGACACATCTAAAAGTTACACTGCCTCCCCTTTTTGAAGACTGGCTTCATTGATTGAAGCTTAGCCCGAGTTAATGTCCATTTCCGGTTGTAGCTTAAAGTACTGAAGGATAAATAAAAACTACACAAACCTCGATGAGTTTTCGCTCGTAGCTTGCAGCAAGCTCCTCGATGTCCCCGATGAACTTGTTCTGCAGCGTAGGAGCCTGTTCTTCGTTTGAGGGCAAGATGGACAAACCTGCAGCACAAAGAAACAGGACACGTTAGGTCCATCAGAACATCCTCCAGCCATGCTCAAACCTTCAGATTGTTCTCCTCAATCATCAGCTTTCATTGCTGAGGCTCATGGCTTTATGCATTTAGACACATTTTACCCTGATGTGTCCAACAGACACAAAAGACCTGTTCTTCTTTTTTTATTCATGATGTCAGACTGATGTAGACATGTCGCTCTCACAGAAAATGCCCTAAATTCACAAAATTAATCTTTAGCTTTGTCACTAAAACTTCATACAACACCAGCATTTAACCCATCTCCCTAACGGAGCTGTGGGCTGCTGGGCCCATGGTAGCTGTCTGAGGATCACCCCTGGTAATTATCGTAGCTGTTATGTACAGAAAAGGAAGGCTGAGTGCTCACAAATATTCTTTGGAGGAAACCTTGCAACTGATCTGTCAAAATGATAAACTGTCTTCCTTTCACCACTGGCTTGTTTGCTCAAACTTTCTGTTCAAATGAAGTTTATTGTTTTTTTGCACAACTGTTGCCTGATAACAAGCTAAAGTCGTGACACTGCAGCCAGAAGCTGAGATGAGAAGCATCAACTAATCTACTTCCCTCCATAAATGATAGCAGAACTGGAGACGCTGCAGCTGGTTGGATTGTGTGTGTTTTTTCAAAAGATGGGGGCGTAAGACGGATTGTTTTTCTCCACAGCAAAAGCAAATTAGCTGCATTCTTTTAGTGCCACCAAAAAAAAGTCAACGTCAAGAGGTTGAAGGGAATAAAGTGAAGTGAAGATGTCCAAGGCCTCAGAGGAGGCCAAATAAGCCTGCAGAGACGGCTCTTCAGAGAGAAGTGCACCCATGCTAAATGTGTCCTACCTGGTAAACAACTCCTAATGCCTCCTAAGAAGCTGAGGTATCAAACAAAGGAAAGAATCATAAAAGGTCAAAACTTACTGATGCATCGATATCTCCAGAAGGTTCACATGACACCCGGTTAATGATCAGAAATGAAGCATCTACACAACTACTAGAGATGCTCCGATACCTGGATCGTTCCAATATTGACTGATTAGCTGGATCATGGATTTATTTTTATGTTTTTGTTCAATTCAAGAAAAAAATCTGATGTCAAAGAGAAAATAATTTTGAAAAGTAAGATAAATATATTAAAGAAAACAAAAGAAAAAAATGATGATATTTAAAAAGATAAATAAAAATTTGGAAAATGATTCCCAAAGGAAAAAAGCTCTCTAAAAAAGATATTTTTACTCTCCAATATGTTTTTTTTTCTTTTGCAATCAGTCCAGGTATCGGATTGGATCAGAAAAAACTAGATCGGTGCACATTCACACAACTAATAACTCGATTTTTAAAACATGAGCCTGGAGTTCAGGAACGTGGAGTAGAACTCAGCAGCTCATAACCATTTCCACTGAGTACATCCACTAACTGCATTTATACATCTTTTTAACAGGAAATAAGTTCAGCAAACTGTGGATGGGGTCAAAACATTTCAAAGTGATTCATTTTCTTTACAATCGGGTCAAAAAATCTAATGAATGATAGATAGTAGCTCCGTTTAATTAGACCAATGGGTCTGCAGCATTTAGCGCCCCAGATAATAACAAACAAACAGGACGTACGAGCAAACAAAGGTAGACGAGGGATGAAGACGAGCAGAGATGGGACCACGCAGATGTTCATGATGCTGTGAAAAGAAGCAAACAGCTGGGAGGAAATAACAGGACTAAGTGAGCCAGAAACCCAACAGCTGCATACATGAGTCTCACGGGGCTGGAGAGGTGCAAGATATTCCAACCTGATGCTAATATGCACAAGAAAGTGCTGCTCCTAACCTTAAGGTTTAGAAGAACCCTCAGAACCATTTCAACCAAAAAATTGCATTTAGTCCAGATTTTATGGTCATGAAATAAAAAAGTTGGTTATAGTAAGGTTACTTAGAGATAGCTGGGATATAGCAGAGCAAAGCAGTGGCATAACAAATAAAAAATAACAGCTTTTTCTTATGAAGAAACATAAAGGCCCAGAATCAGATCCCAGTCCTTTAAAAACTGCTGCTTTAACACAGGTCCGTGCAAAAAACAATAAATGTTCAATCTGAACGGTGTATTTAAGTCCAATAGTCCAACAGAGGAGAAGTCTCAAATTTAAGATAGCAGTAGGAGGAAGTCAGGAGAAATACTGTCCAAGTAGAGGCTTGGAAACCTAACAAACCGGTGCCTGAAAGACAGATTTAAAAGCCCTTTGTCCAGTCATCCTGTAAATCAGCACAGTAGCAAAAGAAGAGGTGTGGCAAAAATTATAATTTACCATTTCTGTTCCAGTTCTAGCAGTCACTGTGATGTGAGCAGATATCAGTCAGTACATTCCTCCCAACCATCAGACCACAAACACTAAGTGTTCCTCTCCAAAACATTGCTGTTTTGCTATAATCACTCACTCTAAGCTGAAACATAGTGCATAAAAAAAGGTAAAAATACCCAATCGGACTGAAGCACCAGTGAAACACTTTTTCCTTCATTTGGCCAAAACAGAGAAGGATTTATCTCCAGCTCAGTTAACCATTGATAAGGATCATGCAGCAGGAATGCTTGATGAGGATCTTATGATTTTATACAATAAGCAGACATCAGCAGATGTGTTTAACAGACAGAGGACACGGAAAAAGTGAAAACAAACATTAAACAAAGCCTTTTCTTGCTCAATAAACATCAAGCGCACAAATAATTAGGTGTGATCACCTCCATGGTCTGGCTGTTTACTCCCTGTAAAAGCTGTGCCTGACAGAAAAAAAAAAAAACATGAGTAAACTTGATTTTCCCATCATGAAGGAATGTATAGACAGGGGCTATATCAATATATAACGCACCTCATAAATGTCACTAGAAAATATGCCTGAAAGAGTTTAAAAGGTTAAAGGTCATATTTGAATAGGGTTAAGGTTACAATTTAAACTCATTTTTTTTTTTTTACCCCTGGTCCTGATAACCAATAGGTAAACAAAGCACATCATTTTTTATCAATAACTGATATAAAAGGCTTTTACTGGGAAACATTTTTCAGTCATATGGTAAAGCCCTAGACTTAGACTTAGCTTTATTAATCCCTTGGGATTACTCCCTTCGGGAAATTGTATTTCCAGTAGCAGGAAAAATTGCACATACAAGAAAA
>JAUZNJ010040137.1:0-10471 GCA_034780135.1 Jordanella pulchra | reverse complement strand
GTGCATTGCAATATTTTGAGCTAAACTGTGCTCTTACCTGCTAATTGGACCTTCACACTCTGCTCTTATTGGTTCAACGTGTAATTAATGAAGATTGGCCACCAGGCTGGTCCAGTTTAACCATGAAACCTCCCACACTAAAATCAGGACTGTTTCAGTTTCATTGTCCAACCCCTGTACATTGCAGAGACATTACTGAAACAGAATGATGGGTAGGCTACCATTCATTCTCTCTTATTATTGCCACCTGAAGTATTCACACCCCTTAAATGTTTTCATACGCAAATTAAAATAATAGATAATAATAATGTTATTGGGATTGTTTGTGACAGAACAACACAAGAGTGAAGTGAAAGGAAAAAGATGTGCTTTCTTGTTCAGTTTCTTAAAGTCTGCTGCTGCTTGTAGTTGGTTTTATTCTAGCATTGCCCTGGTTCCAGAAGAATAATATTAACATTCCCACAGCATCACCCTGCTGCCACCATGTCTCTCCTGTGGGGAGTTAATGGTCTTCAGGTTTTAGTTTGCTGCTCAGTGTTTTACACCGACCGAATGGTCCAGTTCTGGTTCTGTCATTAGACGTTTATGATCTTTTACAGTATGTTCTACATCTGTAAAACAAAAATACAAATGCACAATCCCCTGTTCATATTTTGTTAGTAAAATATAAAATGTCTTGTTTTCTTGTACTTCAGAATGAAAAGTCTAAAATGCATAATTTAATGTTGGTCTGTTGATATAAAGAGGAATTTATTGAAAGTTATGTTTGAAAAATGTTGCTCAGCTTAATCAAGACCTCTGCATAACACTCTATTTCAAACTCTTTATTTAAATGTATCTAACATGTTTTTCCTCAACATTTCAACAATTGTGTGCTCTGTGTTAAAGATCAGCCCATATTAGGATAGCATGACTCGTTACAGGGATGGAAAAACCAGTGTTAACTCATGTTGGCATTTCTTTGCCTTTCAGAGTCGGAAACACGCCAATAAAGTGCGGCTGTATTACATGCTACATCCTGTGGATGGAGGCTGCCCAGCCAAGAAGCTCAGAACAGACAATGTGAGTCCTCATTGTTCAGTCCATTTTTCTGCTGAACAGCCTCTGTAATCAGTGCGAAACATGCATGCATCAGGCCAGGGCTGTGGGAAACATTCATTGTGATCGCTAATTATCCTCCTTATGTGTCAGAACAGCAGACAGATAAACAGCAGCTCTTGGTTTCTACACTGGTGAACAATGGGTGGCAGAGGACGCCAACCTTTCACTGAAACCAGATGCACTGTTTGTGATTCAGCCTCCAGACCCTCTCGGTCATTCTGTACCACATGTCCTTTCATTCCACAATCTTTAAAGGTTGGTTGGTGAACAGTTTGTCCCAGTTGGGGTAAAATAAGAAACTGTTTCTTTCACATCATCTTTGCAGCATCGTTGTGATAAGTTCCATGTCAGTGTCACAGTGGAAGTGGTGATGATGAGGCTGAAGGGAAGAGACTGCTTCTCTGATTGGGAGGCTGCAGCTATCAGTGGAGAGATCTGGGTTTCTGATCTAGATAAGGATGCATCAAGGGACACTAATGCTTTCTCCTGCCACCTCCACTCATCATCCAGTGCTGCTGTGATGTTTCTGTTTGCCTCTCAGTTCCACTTCATCCCATCCCTCCGCCCGACTCTGCCCGTCTGTCTTTGTTCGTTCTCGTCTTCTCCTCTGCCCTCTGTTCCCTCCGTCACATGCTGGCAATCAGGCCTCCCCTCCTCCTGTGTCCCCGTCTTTTCCTCAGTCTTCTTATCCATTTTCCTTCCATCTTTGTTTTTTTCCTTCCAGTTTGAATCGTTCAATCATCCGTATCTTTTGCCTTTGCAGCATCCTTGTTGTTTTCATCTATTTTATTTTCTCTGATCAGCATTGGTCTGAAAACTGCTGCTTTCCTCTTCTGTTTTCTTTTTTCTCCTGTTTCTTTGTTTAGGTTTCATTTGTAGGTCGATTTCATTATTTCTTTTTCCATTTGTCTCTCATCTGCCACTGATGCCCCCTTTTTTCCATCATTCCCTTATAGTTTTTTTTTACCCCTCCCAGTATTATTGCTTCATTACTGTAGTTTGTATTTTAACGATTAGCTCTAAGGCTGCTGCAGAATGTCCAACTCAAAATGTAAGTTTACAGTTTATATTTTAGGACAAAATTCAGTGTTGGTATTTTAATGAATTTCTGTAAACCAGTCCAGGTTTGACAGGTGTTTGTTCTATCTCTTGATGTTTTTATGCTTGTCGTAATTCTCAGAATCAGATGAAATATTAATTGTTTTGTAGATTACGTTGTTTAATTATGTGAAAAAACATCATAGTATTTACACTCATACACTAACTTATTGTGCATTTAGTCCTACAGCATAAATAATATGATTCAGAAGCAGACCATGCTGTTACTATTAGAGGGTACTACTAACCACAGCTTTCTCTTTCCACATATGCAGCTCATGTAGCTGCTATTATGATACAAGTTCTAATTACTGGTCTCGACCCGACCCGACCTCGGTGGCCTCGAGCTGTTGGTAAAATCTCACTTAGAAAATGTCAGATTCTTCATTCATGTTTAAATAGAGACTTTGATCCAAAGTCGAATCATTTTTATCTTTCAATGATTTTGATTGATGATTTACGGTTTTATTATTTCCTAATTCTCTGTATGTTGGTGTTAGCCAGGCTGAGCTCTCATGGCTGCAGCTGGTTCAGAACAATGCAGCTCGTCTCCTCACACAACCATGAAGCTCTGAACATATCTTGGCTTCTCTTCACTGGCTTCCTGTTTGATTTTAGAATTGTATTACATTTTTTGAAAGATCAGGCTGTCAGTGTGCTACAAAAATAAATCTGATTGAACTGCGCTGAAGAAATTTCCTGCCAAAATTGACGAACACACTTGTCAGTTTAATAGCAGGATGTGCTGCTTCCCCATGAAACTTGTAATACTTGCACTGTGCCCTGACAACCGATTCAAGCCCGACCCCTTGGTTTTGATGCCTACCTTTGCTTCCACAGCAACGTTCTGATCAATGGTTCCTGGCGATCTGCTGCGTTGGTAGATCTGAAGATGAATCCTTGTATTCTGATTGAGGCTCAGTTTGATCAAATATTAAAAAACAAATTGAATCCACAGCCTGCGACGTCACCTTGCTGTCACCAACCTGCTACACTGAGGAGTCAAAGTTTGTCATTAGTAGCTTTATTTTTTAACTTTATCATCTAGTTCCTGCTCTCTCTACCTTCAGAGGTTTGTGATCCTGCTGACAGCAGCTTCCCAACTTCTCATTACATCGTGTGGCTGAACTTTTAGGACCTCTTTAAAATCCTTTACAGGTCTTCCTTATCCCCGACCACGCATCTCATTGTTTCTGCACCTTTTCAGTAGTTTTTCTTTCATACTTTGTGTCAGGGGGATTTATGGCTGGCCTGTTATCTTCTGGTTGATACTCTCAGCCCTTCATTTGTGTTTGTAAAAGGAACCTTGTCTGTTGATTTACTCTTCAGCTTGTGCCTGATGTTATGATGTGCTATATGTGATTGGTTTGTCTTTAGTTTAGGCTTTTGTTTCAGCTCTTTATTTGTCCTGTGGTGAACTGGACTATTCTGTTTGCTTGGGCCCTTGGGTATAGTATCATGTGGAAAGGCTTTATGAAACTGTCAAAACTGTCAAAAACTGACAAAAAGATGAGAGTGCAACAGAAAATACAGCTAACAAGATTTAGTCAATGACCATGAAGTGTGAGTAAACCTGTTCAATAAATCACGTTGTCCTGTTTGTACCTGAAGATTCATGTCATTACAAATACGCCATTGATCTGTTCTACTTTACATGCCTTAGGATAGTGTTTGTTCCAGACTGAAGCCACAAAGGCAGGGCTGACACTTTCATCCATAGTGACATCATCCAGGCACCGACGCAATAAAAGAGAAGAATTACAAGAGTGAAAAAAGAAGATAGAGATGCATTCAATGAGGAAGGCCCTGCAAACCTTTAACACTGTGCAGTGCTTTCCACCATGTTCCAAAACAGTATTATTATATTTTTACCCAGTCACCGTATTTCATATCTGCTTGATGGTTTTCAGAGGCTGCTAGAAAACGATTCACACATATTGAGAATTTAGAGTGGTACAACTCGTATATTCCTTATTGTTTTGTTTTTCCACTAGTTGATGTTCAAGGTGACACATCCATACTGATCCATTTCAGTCCATTTCCCTCATTTGTCCGTCCATCCACACCTTGCAGGGTGGCAGGTGGTGCTTGGGTCTATTGTCAGCGGGCCTCTGGTGAGATGTGTAGCTAACCCTGGACAGGTCACCAGTCCATTAGATGGTGAACTTGTATTTTTTTCTCTCTCTAACAGCTGCTAAGAACAGATTGGTGGGATTTTGTCCTTGCAGTACTGTCTTTGGGTTTGTCACTACTTGTGTTGAACACCCTGTCTGGGCAGAACCTTTTTTCTCTCAGTGTGTCTGAGAACGGTTATGTGAGTGTGACATAAGCTACACTGGATGGGACCCTCTATGAGTTCAGCAGCTGAGCTTCTCGTGAATTTACCTGGAGTCAAGATGAACCTTTGTTCTTGCTCTTGCACCTCAAGAACAAGAACAAATCTTGGTTCTTGTGGAACATGCAACTAGCTTAAAGACCTATGCTATCAAGAACACCAATGTAAAGTCTAAACTTTCTCTTGGATTTAATATTTTTTACATTGGTGTCAGGGTTTAGTGGATGTTTTAGAAGACCCGAAAGCAGAGCCGGAAACAAAGATGGTTTGTTGTAGATTTATTCATGAAGTTGGTGGCAACAGAAGCATAAATTCAGAATGAACAAGGAGACACTTGAGAGAAACATACATGGAAATGAAGAGAATCCAGCACAGAGTAGTTCAGAGGAGGAATTTATATGGGAGACAGAACAATGAATGAATTAATCGGCTAACTGGGAGCAGGTGTGGAGAGAAGCAGCTAGAAAGGTGCTAAAGGGAAACGGAAAGGCGCACTAGAGGGCAACAAAGAGAAATCTGGAAACTACTACAGGGTTTCAGTGAAACTAAAAAAGAACTTAAATAAAGCTAAAGGAGAATAAAAATAATGACTACAAAATAAAGATTGACCAAGGGCAAAATTAGAGGATAAGGGAAGGGACTGGGAATAACTGAAGACAACTATAAAGCCATGAAAACATAAAAGAGAAAGAATAGCTATAAATCGAGGAATAAGTAATACAAAAAATGCTTAAAAGAGATAATTGAAGGAAATAACAAGGAAGACTAACACTATGAATATAAAAATGATATAAATCTTGATGTCACAGAATAACATAAATTAAAGTATAACTGAGAACCCAAAATGAAAACTTAAACAGAACCAGAAAGTCTAGAATGGCAGATCATTACAATCAGCAGTGATCCATATATGAGTGTCAGAACTTTGATAGATTGTAAATTAGAAGCTTTATTTTTAGCTTTGCTCTTTCTTTAATGCAGCAACCATGAGGTGGTACCTAAGCTAATTATCCTTTTCTTCCTTCATCGTACCTTTACTGTTAAACGGCACACAGAGCTAATTATGTTTCTCTAATTGGCATAGAGAGTAAAACCTAACTTATAGGAAGCAATGCTTTTTCCTGGGTAAGAACCATCGCCTCAGATTTAAAGCTGGTTTTTGCCTGTGTGACATACAGTTACATACAATTATGTTTTTTTTAGCTTACCCACGCTGGTTCTCTAGGGACTGATTTTTTTTTTTTGTTGCACTGCTTATCTAATAACATTTTGACCCATCTGGATAGTAATGCTCGTAAAACCGTGGCAGACGAGTTGCAGCTCCTACTGTGCAGGTTTGCAAACAGAAACATGTAGAGAAGTCTGATGATTGGCTCAGAAATATCACCACAGGGGGTCAACTGTGAACACATCTTTGAGGAAAATTACTTTTACTCATGGATGACATCAAGAGGTATTAAAAATGTTGGAAACAGCAGTGTTTCTACTTTTACAACACACTTGTATTGCAGGGAATAGTTATACAGAGTATGAAATGCTATGAATGCGGTGACAGCAACGTTCTGCCAACTTATTTCTGCACAGAACTTGGATGCATGAAACATAAACTTGTCTTAAGAGGGAATGACTACAATCCGGCAGTTAGGTGACAATTAGGTGTTTATAAAAGAATGTGTAACGTTTGGTTCAGGTAAGTAAATAATCTAACCACACCAGAAACTGCTGTTGAGTAAAGTGACTTTACCAAGGAGTCATTTCAATTAGGCCTTAAATGACTACAGCGACTGATTCCTGATGCTGCAGGGAAGTTCAGAGGAAAAAAAGATTTAAAAACATCACCACCTTTTACAGATGCAGGAGCACGAGGGATGTTTCTGACCACACCAATACAAGCCTCACACATTGCTTCTTTCATTGTATTTTTGAAGTGTCACAATAAATCAATGTTGGCTTTATAGGCTGACCTTAGGCCCTTAGTAAAAGGGCACATTGCCGTGATTCTGGAGAGCTACACTGAAACTACACAGATGTGATGCGACCAGGCTGTGCGTAAAAGGTGGCACCGTCTAAAAATAACTAAGCAGCTCTGCCTCCAGACATTGGGAGTGTGTATGACCTGGCATGGCCCTACATATGGACCCATTGGACTAATGGCATCTGACAACTGTACACGCTGCCGGTCATGCTAGTCGCTTTGATTACCTGCTCTCATGATGAGTGGGATAAGAGGGGGGAGGGTTGGGAGTTAAGTAGCATGTTCTTGATTTATGGATATTAGATTGGCATGTTCTAGTCTAGGGTTCTGGTTCATTGGGAGTTTTCCACCATGCTGATTAGATTTGACTTTATAGAATATAAGTTGGACTCTGTTATTGCCAGAGATGATCCACTAAGCAGAGAAAACCTGCCAACAAGCACAACAGTAGGAACAACAAAGCTTTTCACTGCAAACCCCAGTGAAGTTCAGAGGTTTGCTCAGAGTTAAAAGAATTTGGTTCATAAAAGGGTTGGAAATGCAGTTATGAGGTTATTCATATAATATACAGGTTCTAAGTACAAATGAAACAGACCAGGTATTCCGGCTTCCTCCCACAGTCCAAAAACATGACTGTTAGGTTAATCGGTTAAGGTTAATTGTCCCTAGGTGTGTGTGCATCGTTGTGTTGCCCTGTGACAGACTGGCGTCCTGTCCTGGGTATCCCCCGCCTTACGCCCATAGACGGCCCAACCGCGACCCTGCTGGATGAAGCAGGAGAGGATGGATGGATGAATTAAACCCCCAACCTGTTATTGTTAAACCTTGATGCTGTTTGTAGTTCTGTATTTTCCTGTCCCCATTTTAAGCACAGTTTAGCGAGCAGCGGTGAACCCAAATACATAATAATAATATGTGTAGCTGGTCTGCTGGTTCTGATGTTTGTCTGCCAGTTTTTCAGCTGCCAGTTTTGATTAGATCGTGCCGTCAGCATCGCCGCCAGATCTCGACAGAGAAATGGAGCTATCGCACTGGAGATGGCACAGGTGTCTGCCCTGGCTCCTCTGAACAAGAAGTGATTGCGGTCGTTCGCTTCATTGCTTCAATCTCTCCTTGAGCAATATCCAGCAGATTGGACTCTGTGCACACACAACCCCAGCAAGTTCCCACGTTTCACATAACACATTAGACCTAAGCATGACCGTAGAGCACCGACATCTTCAAAAAAAGACCTGTTTGGATTTAAATTATCTCGCAGCCAGAAGCTCAGAGCACCGGTTCTTATTTCCAGGACCTAAAACATGAGATTTAAGCTATTAGAGATGTTTGCAGCAAAGAAGGACATGATTTAAAAAAAAAAAAAAAAATCAAGCTGGGGTGAATCATGTGTTACATAACATTTGAAACTCACAGTGGGAGATGTTAGGAAAATACCAGGAAAATAAAATTTGGTCTCCATCATACACTGTTTAAAAATGTATATCCTATTAGAATAAATCCAATAAAATGAGAAGATCTACAGATGCTACACTGAATAAAAACTGCCCACCACTTCCTCAGATGTGCATCATCCAGGTGCAGGAAGCATATTGCTGTTACCATTCATTTACATTAATTAAACAGCAGATGGGGCTCAGACATGTAAACAGTGTGTAGTGGCGATTGTTTGTCAAACCAAGCATCCAATAAAAGCTCCTTCAGCCACTATGAGACACTGGGGTCAAGATTCTTCACGCAGGCAAAAGAAGTTTAAACTAGATGACTGTCTTGGTTGCTTTAATTTTCCTTTTCAGCAAACAATTACAATGTTCAAGCCTTGCTTTGTTCTCATCTCTACTTCCCTTGCTCTGGTAAAAACCATAGGCACCAAAGGCCTGCTGACCCTTTACCAGGCCCCTACATTTATAGAAAGTGGGCTGACCCACGTCACTTCCTGTCTGAATCAGAAAGAATAACTAAGAAAAATAATAAAACATAAGATAAATAGAATATACAATTACTACCCCGCAAATTAACTCTGTAAATAATACAAAACATAGAAATTTAAGAAAACACTAACAAAATTAAAATGGATAAAAAATAAAGAATAAATAGCTCCAACACAATCTATAACTGGATGTCTGTTTTATTTCATTGTGTAAAAGTCTACTAATATCCTTTGAAGTGATGCTAGCAGTCATGAGAAAAAGGAAGTGCGCTCTTTTTTAAATTTGTTCTTGTCAGGAGGTAAAAACTGATACCTGTATTCAGCTATTAGGGACGTAACTTTTCAAAGTTTTTGAAGCCTAAGATGTTGACCTTAGAATTAGCATCTGACTGAAGCATCAGATTGACTTTATGCCTCAGCTCCAGCTCTAGTTTGCTCTGTTTTAACTGTCTAGACTCAGAGACCTGCAGCTGCGGTGACCCCAGACCTGCTCGTCTGACGGCAGTGGAGGTGCTCTTTGATGAAACTTTTTAAAGAAGTGGACAGTAGATGTTTCTACATCCAGCTGGAATAAACTGTGTGTAAATAAGCGATTTATAATCATAAAAATGACACTCACTAAGAGCCATGATTTAGTTTTCCCAAAGGATCAAATATTATGTTTGAGGCAAAAATGTATTCCCCTAGAAATATCAACGCATCCAACAAAAGGGTGATGAAAGTATGTGGGGGAGTAAGAACTGCCTCTTAAATTGATGTTTGCAGCAAATCACACATGATATACGCCTGGTGTGTTGATCCACCCTCTGTCACAGTCAGACTGCCCTACTGCTGGAAACGCGTCCAACGGTCTGAGAGGTTTTTTTTTTATCAGGCTTCACCAATATGTGACATCATTCTTTCACTTTAGGAAGTAACCAATAAAGATTTACATTTACTGCGCTTCATTAAAGTATTTATACTATTTATTTTTTTCTGACTGTAATAGATGTACGTATGTAAAGAAATGTGCTTAAAATAGTTGAGACCATATTTGTCCGTAACAGGCACAGAAGGAGCATCAGCAGGGTTGGTTAAAAACCTGTTTTTATCTTACAGCCTTTGACCAGCTTTCACAAAGCAGTAAACAAAGATGGATGTACTGAATGTATGGAACATAACTGTGGCGAGATGTCATTTTTTATATAGTTTTATAGGGACAAGAGAAAGGGTCTGAAAGAAGGAGGCAAGACGTTGCACTGATAAGATCTTGGTTTTACATACTTGCCACAAATCTTCATGTGGAGAAATGGGTTGTTTTTGTTGAGAATGAATAATAGATAAAGTCTATTTGTTAGAATGCCTGTTTTTCTGTGGACGGGGCCTCAGAGTGCTGAATGTGCGTTCATCCCTGCACAGCGCTCTGCTGACTTACGAGTAACTTGTCTGAATCTCCTAAAGGTCTTCCAGCAACTTGACCCATAAGACAGATATAGCAGCACCTCTGAAGATGCATTAAATAATCTGGATCTAGAAAATTCCCACGCTACCTTCAAAATCTTCCTGGTTCATTTTATGCCATCCTGATTATTTCTCCTCTAAGCTGACCAAGTGCAGTACTACATCCTTTTCTCCACGTATAAAATCACAGCTAAGATTCATTTATCTCAAAAGGAAATTAAATGTTGCAGTAACTCATATTTTGTTTTCTCCTAACCAGTAGTTGTAGGTGTTGAGGTTGTAGACAGGAAGGATCTCCTGTAGAGGTCTGTCTTGCACCCAATCTGGAGAAGCCTCTGACTGAAGACACTTTGTTGTGTGGACATCTTCTGAAGAGGATGCTCTCTGTTGTCCATAATATTTTTCACTTCATGAATAATTCTCCTTTGTGAAATAATCTCCAGAGGTTCCAGAGAAGTTCCTAGAACAGAGCCAACCTTCTTTATCAAGTTGTTGGTTGTTAGCTCTTGGACCTTTTGGACCATATCTGTTCACTGTTGGAACTGTGTCTCTCCACCACATACTTCCAGTTTAACCAAGCTTTCTACAGACAGAA
>JAUZNJ010040136.1:0-10471 GCA_034780135.1 Jordanella pulchra | reverse complement strand
CCTCTCTCATCTTTTTAAGTGGGAGAACTTGCACAATTGGTGACTGACTAAATACTTATTTTCCCCACTGTACATGTTTTTATATGTACTGTATACATACGTTTGTGTCTCTGGAAATAAATATTTACTGTATATGTTGCCTGTAATTTACTTTGGCTGAAAAATAATAATTAAAAAAAATTCTTTGACTGGAACAAAACTTTGAGAGATAAAATTTATAGCAACACAAAAGAAAAAAAAAGTTTTGGTGAAATCCTGGGAAAAAGACTTAAAGATCAGGCAGAACCTCAGTTTGAACAAAGTATTTGATTTCATTTCCACATTTATTCTTTAAAACGTATTCTTTGGTACATCTGCTATGAGTTGTTGGTTATTACGCTAACTATCCTTATGGAAACAAATCAGGACAAAGACATAAAAATGTAAGATTTGTCCCTATTAACAGTTGAAATTCATTTAAATATAGCCTGCTTACCTACCTGGTTAGTGGAAGCTAGTAGGCAAATGATTACAACTTATTTTGCTCGCCGTTGAGCTAACTTTACTTCTAAGAAGTTAAATATAGATTGGATGGCATAAATGTTTTTGTATTGTACGTACAAGACAAATTATTGTAATATATAATCTAGGGAATATGTATGAAAATGACATTTACTAAAACTAAGGTTAGTGGATTATTGAACTCATTCTGCAGCCTTTTTTTTTCTAAAGCAGGGTTAGGATTTGTTTTATTTAAAACATGACCAGAACGGACGACATTTTGCTTTATATTTGTTGCTTTCAGTTCAATCTGTACAGAGATTAAATGGCCATAATTACTTTACATGCATCATTTCTAGAGTTTTTTTTTTACTAACTAAAATCTTTGCGATTGTGCAAAATATCTTTTAGGTGGTGAATCTGGCCCGAAACCTGGTGTACTTTGGTTTCTACAGCTTCAGTGAGCTGCTCCGCCTCACGCGGACCCTGCTGGCCATCCTTGACATCGTCCAGCATCCCTTCAGCCTGCTGAACAAGCTCGGCAAGAGTCTAGAGTCCGGTCAGTGCACTGATCATGTCAAACTCTCCTATTCAGGCCATTTTTGTGTTTAAAGCTGTACATGAGTGTTTTGAAGTGTATTTAATTCTCAAACTAACATTGGATCGAATTATATTATATGGATATTGGCAGGTGAGTTGTTTTTTGTTTTATTATTTCAGATCAAATTATACACAACAGATAAGTGTATGTTAGAATAACTTTGAATTAACTTATTGTAGCTTAGTTGGGTAATTATTTAAATGTAAAGATGAATTGATAAATTAGGAGATGGTTTAGGGTGGAAAATACACATTTGAATGATAAATTAAAATGATTTATGCCTTCATTATATATTGAGCCTTAAAAGCTACTATTATTGCTGAGTTGTTGTCTTTTCTCGTGTAAAGTTTTTTGCACTGTCCTATTTTTTTTCCTCCCTGGTTCATCATAGGCTTTATTTTAAGTTTTATCAGCTGTAATCAAATATACAGCTAATGCTTCTGTAAACATGTAAACACAATGAGCTTTCCTGTTTAGGAAACAATGTTCTGCGTACGATCCATGGGGTCGGGGAAATGATGACTCAGATGGTGATGAGTCGAGGCATACCGCACGGTTTGCCAGACACGCCCCCCTCCCTACGTTACGGGAAAGGACACCTGATTCCAGACAACGAGGATGTGGTAGTGATGGACTCAAAGCTGAAGATCATTGAAATCCTCCAAGTGCGAACTGTTGCTTCATTCTTTGTTTATTAGCTATCTTTTTTTTATTATTTTATTTAGTGCTTCTCTGAATTGAATCTCTGTATACTGTTTGTTCTTCTTTAAGTTCATCCTAAGTGTCAGGTTGGACTACAGGATCACTTATCTATTGTCCATCTACAAGAAAGAGTTTGGAGATAAATCAGTAACTGACGGCTCTTCCTCCTTGGCGGACTTTCTTCCACTCGCTCGTGAGATCTGACTCTTATCATGCATATAGATATGACACTTTTTGGATTTTAATGACAAATCCAAATGATTATAATGATATTTTAATCATCTTTTCTTTAGCTTCTGAACCAGATATAGATGAGATTGCAGCGAAAGCAGATGGCATGTTTGTCGGAAGGTCGGTGAAGAAAAGATTAGACTTGGTTTGGTCTTTTTTTTTTTTTTCCACACCCTCTCTAACTTATTAATAGCAATCTTTTTTTTAAATTTTCTTTTTAGCTCTGAATTAAGTGCGTTGGAGCTTGATGATGAAGGTGGCCGCACATTTCTGAGGGTTCTTATTCATCTGATCATGCAAGATTATCCACCTCTGGTCTCTGGATCGCTGCAGCTCATCTTCAAACACTTCAGTCAGAGGGCTGAGATGCTGCAGGCCTTTAAACAGGTACACAATAAATACACTAACCGTGGGTGAACTTAAAACTGATGCACAGACACAGTTGGCTATAAAATTATCATCTGAACATTAGTCGGCTTTATTCCTCCATCTTTTATTTTTCTATTTTTAGGTGCAGCTCCTTGTATCAGAACAAGATGTGCACAACTACACCCAGATCAAGGAAGACCTGGACAAGCTGCGTCTCACTGTGGAGAAGTCGGAGCTGTGGGTGGAGAAAAGTGGAATCTACAGCAGTGATGAGCTCGGGGTAAAGGAGAGAGAACCCAACATACTGATGTTTTCAACAAGCCTACCCATCTTTGACAGATTTATGTTTTGATTTGTTCTAATGCCTTATTCGTATATTTCTGACGAAAGATGCCAGTTCAGTAAATAATGGACATCATAAGCGACATTTTTTGACTGTAAATTAAATTAAACCTTGTTTTCCAGATGAAAGCAAAAAAGAAAAGGTATCAAGGTTTGAGATGAAGAGAAGATTTGCATTTGACATTTGCTTCCATATTTTTGATGTTTGCTGTCATTGCATACAGAATGCAAAAGAACTTCAGCAGGTTTTGGTGTTTTCTGCTAATTATAAGTTTGATGAGGAAATGAAGCAGCAGTTATCTCGCTTTTATATCACTTTCTTTATATTTTTTTTGTTTTTAACATATTCTAACTGGTTATTACAGAAGGTTTTACTCTCTTCCTTTTGGAGAAATGTGGAACTTTAGTCAGAGTTCTTTCTTTTCTCTACCAGGAAGCTGTTCTTAGTCCGGTGCAAGATGGGGAGAACAAGCCTCAGATGGACAGTAACCAAGAAAACAACTATGGCGTACTGACAAAAGTGAGCATCATGTCTTCATTTGGCTGCTTAGTCTACTCAGTTTTTTAACAGAAAAGATTCCTCTCCTCTTGTTAGATCCTGGAGCGCTTCAGTAAGATGTGTTGTGTGAATAAGAAGAACCGGCTGCAGCTACAGAGGCTGCTGAAGAACATGGGGGCTCACACTGTGGTGCTGGAGCTGCTGAAGATCCCCTATGAAAAGGTAAGCACCATCATGACTGTCTGCATCAGCAAGCATTTACTGGTGGTCTTTCTGTTCGACCCTCCAACCATCTCTGCTGGGGTTTTTTTTTTTTACTTCTTTCCAGAATGATGAGAAGATGAATGAGATCATGAAGTTGGCTCATCAATTTCTGCAAAACTTCTGCAAAGGAAACCCTGAAAATCAAGTTCTGCTCCACAAGCATCTGAACCTCTTCCTCACTCCTGGGGTTCGTTGACCTCACCGTTCTGAGGAGCATCTTTTCTTTTCCATTTACTCGATATCGATTAAAAAAAAAAAAAAAAAAGACATTTTTGTTAAATCTTTTGTCTTGTTTTCCAGTTACTGGAAGCTGAGACAATGCGTCACATCTTCATGAATAACAATCAGCTGTGCAATGAAATCAGCGACCGGGTGGTTCACCATTTCATCCACTGCATTGAGACCCACGGGCGGCACGTTCAGTACCTTAGGTTTTTGCAAACAATTGTGAAATGTGAAGGGAAGTACATGAAGAAATGTCAGGACAAAGTCATGACTGAGGTACGAATTTAGCAGAATATTTATTTTCTGAATGTTGCTATAAGAGGTCCTACAAGCTTCAAAAAAGTTAGAAATAGTCCTTTATTTGACAAAGATATTTTCAGGATAATTTTCGGGGAAAAATAAGCATTGTCTGTATTTCCAGACTATTTCTCTGCTGACATGAGAAATATAAATATACAACTTTTCCATCACTTGCTCCGTTCATCCTAATTATTGGGAATTTCAAGCATTCTGAATATCAAACTCTTAGACAGGCTGCGATATCTGAAAATTAAATTTTAAATATGAAACGAATAACTTAAAATATGCCTTTTTCTCTTTTTTTTTTTTTTTTTTTTTTCAGCTGGTGAATGCTGGCGAGGACGTTCTGGTCTTCTACAACGACCGCTCGTCGTTCTCTGTGCTGCTCCAGATGATGGCCTCTGAGCGCGAGCGGACCGATGAAAACGGAGCACTGGCTTACCACAACACCCTGGTGGATCTGCTGGCTGCCTGCACAGAGGGGAAGAACGTCTACACCGAGCTGAAGTGCAACTCACTGCTGCCGCTGGATGACATCGTGAAAGTGGTCACTGATGTGAACTGTATTCCAGAGGTAATGGTTCCTTCTCAGGATGTTTTATTTTGTTCGTTTTCTATATGGACACAGTTAATCTGTCGTTAATCTGAAAACATTTCCCGTTTCTTTGTCCTCCGCAGGTTAAAACTGCGTATGTGAATTTTGTGAATCACTGCTATGTGGACACGGAAGTGGAAATGAAAGAGATCTACACGTCGTCTCACATCTGGAGACTATTTGAAAACTTTCTGGTTGACATGGCCACTGTAAGAAATCTCCCAAAAAAATAAATAAATCACACTTCATTTTTCCTAATGAAGCAGTGAATGGCTTTTCTTGAAATATTTTGATATGTTTTTTAAACTACCACCAACACATTGTGGTATTTTAGAGGAATTTCATGTGATTGGTCAACACAAAGAACAATTATAAAGTGGACAGAAAAACAAAAAATTTTAAGCAGCATTAATGTACTTCTGCTTTTGAGCTCATTGCAAACATAAAACCCCAAAAGATGAATAACCCATCCAGATTGTGTAAAAATAATGTTTTCATTTCAACAAAAAGGTTTTATTGAAACGTTTACCTTTGGCTGACAAATGTATATGAATGCTGCTACTTTAGGAGTTTGCAACAGGCAACTCAATCTGATGTAAATAATAAGACAATGTGATAGTGATAAATTTGTGACATTGTGCAGCCCTTGTTTTTATTTGTATTTAGCGCTGTTTATTCTCAATCCTTAAGATGAAATGTGGTTCAATCAGCTGCCCGATCATCAAGCAAGAAAAAACATTTTTGTGTGATATAATCTCACCCTAAACACAGTTGTTCTGCAGTGGTGTGGAGCTTATAGTGCATGATCCATATCCAGTCCCGGTCTTTGCTGAATGCCTCTCCTCTCTATTGTAACTCACTTTCTCTTGTCTGCATACTTTTAAAAATAACAAAATAAAAATGCCACTAGAGCCTAAAAAGAATTAGTTGTTCTCCGGAAGCCATATTAGAACATTAATTATGAATAACCAACACAGATGTAGAACAGACCAAACAGGACAGAGATAAAGTAGTCCAGATGTTTAAAGCAGGTATTTTCTGAAACATCTCCTGACGTATAAACGTTTAACAGAGCTGCTAACAGAGCAATCCATGGCCGCCCACCAGGAATTATTGACAGGACAACTACAAGTTGTTCATCTCACAACTCTGGTCTCTATGACAGTGGGGTTGGATGAAAGCCAGGCGTTTGCCAAAGTGTTGTAGGGGACATGGCAGATTTTGCTTGAAGGTTAGATTCAGCCTTCTGGAGCATGTTTAAGTTCGTATGTGATTAAAACTGAAACTGGAAAGCCGGCTTTAATCACTGATTCAACTATAAAACATGGGGGATGGCAGACCGCACAGAGTAGTTGATCAGAGTTGATGGAAAGATGAAAAGCAGTCACAGGCTGCACCGAGTCCACAACAAAAACCTTTAACAAACATCCTGAGATGGTTTGAATCCAGGCATGTTTCTTTGTAAGAAGAGGCTAAAAAAGAAAAGCATCTTTGTTAGTACTTTCTTTTTCATTTCAATATTTTGTAGTACTGTAATAAAGTTGTTTGAATGCACCTTCCAAGAAGTTCAATCAGTTTGTCTCTTTTTATGCTCCAGATGTGCAACACTACAGAACGCAACCGGCCAGATGCCCTGGACAAGTACGTGATAGAAACGGTGATGGCCATAATCAAAAGTTTCTTTGAGTCGCCTTTCTCTGTGAACCACTCCATGCTGCAGGTATTCGTCTCATTTTAAACATCTGTGAGCTTTTTGCTTCTGCAAAGCAGCAGTATTTTACTTGGGACCTCTCATATTTTAAACACAGAGCAGTTGCTCCAGATGTTTGTTTGTTTTTAACATTAGTTCTCATCAGAGCTATTGTTACTATCTTCCTTAAAAACTTGTTTACAAATTTCTCTGCACTTTTTTCCTTGTAAAGAGTAGCATCTTAATTTTTTCCCTCTGTTTTTACAGAATAACCAGTCTACTTTCATTAAGCTGCTCCAGTCATCCTTCAGAATCTACAGCCTTAAGTGTATTAATTCATCTCGGAAGAGCAACATTGAGACCTGTATCAAAGCACTGGCTGATGTGGGTGAGTTCTGCTGCTCTGCTGTTTAGTCGACAAATGCATTTAAATAAAGCTGAATTTATTTGTTAAAGGTAAGTAAAGTTCATATATAAGAAAATTAGTTTTTTTAGGAGTTTTTTTAAAATTTTACTTAAAAACCTCAAGATATTGAATAAAAGCATTGCATAGTGGAAACAAATGTTGAAGTCCAGATTTTACATGCAAATTTAAATCTTTGTGTGGATTAAAATTCATTTTTCAATTTAAATCCATGTCTCATTCACTCATCTGTGAGTGAGGGGAGTTTATTTTAGTTCTGATTTAAAGGGGGGGGGCAGCTTCTGAACGTTTCTGGCTTTCATTGAGTTTTTCCAGAGCTGAGGAGCATAGAAATGAAAATCTGCATCACTCTGTTCTGCTCTGGTTCTGGAAACGCTGAATAAGCTACTCTCACATGGTTCATACGTACAGTGGGTCAGGGTGGACATTGTTCCATGAAATTCATCCATATTTTAGTGGGAATGAATGGATATATCTAATCCTCTTAGTAAAAATGTTGCCAACTTGTTGTGCAGTTATTCTATTCTGGGGAAAAAAAACGGAAAATAACTTTATAAACTAAGTGACTAAATAACATTGTATTCTTGTTAGTAACCTTTATATGTAAACTTCTGGCTGAAAATGTATGAATGACCACCTTTGTTTATCCTTTGCTGTTCTTGTGTTCCTTCTTTATCTCTGCTTTGTCCTTTCCTCAGCGAAGGCCCGTTCCATTCCCATCCCAGTCGACCTGGACAGTCAGGTCAACACTCTTTCTCTTAATGTCCACACCAATGCGGTTCAGCGGGCGGCGAAAGACTGGAGGACCTCTGCTCGTTCACGACCTCGCAAAGAGCCTCTGGGGAGCCCAGACTACAAGAACATCATTGAAAAACTGCAGGTGAGATTGATTGGATTATCTGGACTTGAAGTGTAACACTTTGTGGAGTAAGACGACTTAATGCAGGTATGCTTAAAGGAGCATAGCGCAAGTTCAAAAAGGTTTTGTTGATGTTTGCTCCCTTTGACAAGTTGGAATAAGTGTTTTTCACAAATGGAAAAAGTACTGGACTGAGCTGGCTGCGAATCTTCTGGACTTTTCATTAGAGGCTTAATATCCTCTTGTTTAAGGAAGCTGTAAATACTTAGTTAAAGTTATTTTCAGAATGTAAGCTTTTTATCAAAAGAGAGCCCTTCATGGGTGCGATCTGAGCTGGTCTAATATTTACTCTCATCTTATTCGGATTGCAATTGGATAAAATTTAAATTTCTTTCCCTCTTGAGTAGATTCTGTAATGTGGTTCGGGGTTCACTTGTTGCCCCACTGTGGCTGAGATTTAAAATAGCAGCCAGATAAGAGCTATCATTAAATGACTAATGGAGCTTATAGAGAAAAGCAGTAAATAGAGAAAAGCTCATTTTAATTGGGGGGGAAATTGGAAAACTAATAATTACCTTTTTATACTCACACCTTTTAAGGCTTCAATTTTAAGGGATTTATATATGATATATTTTTATATAAATGTTTAAATTGTGACCACAGTGGCAGGCTAAATAAGCACAATACGCATCTTTTTTCACTTGTATGAACTGGAGTTTGGATGAGTAATTCTAGCTCTTTAAGGACATCCATGTATATCTTTCAGTGTCTCTGCCTCTGATTTCAGGGGGTTGTGTCACGTTTGGAGGAGCAGTTCAGCCCGAAGGTTCAGGCGGAATTCTCTGTTCTGGTGGATGTTCTGCACAGTCCAGAGCCGCTGTTTCCAGAAGATGCACGGCTACGCTGTGAGAGCGGAGCCTTCATGTCCAAGTGAGGAGCTTCTTATTCTAACTGCTTACAGTGTTTTCTATCAAAGGAAACCCAACAAATGGCATCAGGTCAATGACTTCTGCATTATTTCCATCCACTATATTTACACCCCTTGAATAAACACCTGTTTCACACAACACAGCAAAATATGGGAAGTTCTGAATAAAAGTCTGAATACTGTGATGGCATTGGTATTGATCCCCCTTTACATTGATACCCCTGGATACATTTTGCTGCTCCAGTCCTTTTCAGCAGTTACCTGTATTCTAGCTAATCTTGGTAGAGATGCAGCTGCTCTGGGAATGCCTTAGACGTGTGGAGAGGTTTGAGCAGGGTTGGATTGCAAAACAATATTTGAAGATTATTCTTTTGCCAGATGTCAGCTGGCAAAGGAATAATCATGATTCTGAAAAAGGAAGGAGTTTGCAAAGAACTTTGAGAGGTCCTGTTTTCAGTTTGCCAGAAAATATATTGGGGAAAGAAGAAGCTCCGGTTATATAAGGCATACATCTAACTTCTGACAATCCTGCTGGAACGGTGTGGCAGGAACTTGAATTATACACCCCCCCACTGTGAAACATGGTTGTGTCTGAATTGTGGGAATGCTTTGCATCCCATGGAAGAGAAGCTGTAAAAGGCGGAGGTTAAAATTCATTTACTTGCTGAAAAAAACTAAAAATGAACCCGGAGCTACAATAGACTAGATTAGATCAAAGCATATTAATGGGATAACATGGCCCTGTCTGCAATGTCTTTGGATATTTAGGTTTTTTACAAATCTCAGGGTTCTTTACATTATTGTCACCTTTTTTTTAAATCACATATTAATTGTCTACAAGAATCTTGCAGATCTGATGATTTAAAAAAAACAAAAAAACAAATAAGGCTGCCTGATTGAATTGTGTGGACCAGAGCAGGAGTTAGGAGCTGACCTGACTACACGCAACAGTTGTGACTCGGATATCTGATGTTGAAGGAACCAACTTGAGAGGCTTTAAGGGGATTTATTTCAGTTTACAGGGACTGCGCTGCAGCACAGGTGGCATTACTGTTGCTTTGCAGCAATAAGGTCCTGGGTTCCCAGTTCAGGGTCTTTTTCATGGAGTTTACATGTTCTCCCTGTGTGGGTTTTCTGGCTTCATACCACAGTCCAAAAAGATAACTGCTAGCTTGATTGGTATCTCTAAATTGTCCATAGGTGTGTGTGTGTGCATGGTTGTATGTCTCTGCATTGCCCTGTGATGGACTGGCGACCTGTCCTGGGTGTACCCCACCTTTCCATCATAGACTGCTGGAGGTAGTCCAACCATGACCCTGATGGATAAGTGGGAGGAAATGGATGGATGGCATTCTAGTTTAAGTTCTTTAAATTAGCTTCTAAATTTATCAAGCAAGATGCTAATTGTCTTTAAGATTGATTAATTTATATATTCAATCCATATTAGAAGATTTCATGGGGTGTCACTGGAATAAAACTATTATGATCCTAATATTTTAGTTTTTGTTCATGCAGAGTTTTAAATAACTGCTCCTTTTTTAGCATATCTTTCTTTCAACTAACAGAGAGCTCTGTTAGTGTTGCACCGACCAGAGTTACACTCTAGCTAAAAAATACTGACTCTCCCTGGTGAGTTTTTATTTTCGTAAAGCAAATAAAGGCTTTTCATCTACTACTGTTAAGGATGTGGAGCATTTTATTGTTAACCTTTAGGAAATTGGCTGAAGAACAAAGAAATGCTGCAATAAGGAGAAATAGATAAGTAATGTCTGGGTGTGCTGGTGGCGCAGGGGTTAGCGCGCACGACCCATGTATGGAGGCCTTAGTCCTCGATGCAGGTGACCCAGGTTCGAATCCGGCTTGTGGTCCTTTCCCGCATGTCTCTCCTAGGGGTTGAATCAATTAGTCGACTAGTCGACTCTAGGACGTCTCGCGACTTTTTACATTTCATGTCGACTAGTC